>JAHWFP010059296.1:28049-75597 GCA_023313725.1 Lithobius niger
TTTTGAGAAAATTAAAACTACATTCACTTTCAAGGTAAATAAATTAAATTACTACCAATTGCTTAATTTTTGCTTAGTGTTAAATCAAAGAACGCAGGTGCAAAAGTGTTAAATCAAAATTCAAAAGTGTTAAAGCAAAGTACAAAAGCGTTAAATTAAAAAGCATGAATTTTAAAGCAAAGCAAAAAAGGGTTAAAGCAAAGTGAAAAAGCGTTAAATCAAAGTCCAAAAGCTGTATTTGATTTGCTTCTTGTCCAAGGTATATTAGTTCTAATTTTAGTGATCTACTTAAAATTGTTACACGTACTAAAACACTGTTCTGTCCACAGTGGCAGTGGTCGGTGTAGTTGCAGTTCTTTTGTTGCTCGCCGTCATCATTGGCCCAATTCTGATTTGTTGCTGCATTTGTCTTATTTGTTATATTTTGATCGTAATGATTCTTCAAGCTTTTGAATGATTCGTATATTATACGGTAAGCAGATAAATTAGCTTTCATTCGTGATGTTGACCTCAAAAATATATTTATCATCTTTTCCACATGTTTTTGCTAAACTTCTGATCCTCGTAATGTTTAAAGAGTGTATTTTTAGTTGTGAACAAAATATTTGTATATATCTCAATTCTTGAACAAATGTTATATTCCCAATCATGTTCGAATGAGTTGGGTTGAATAGAATATTTTACTCAAGTATTCCAAATGGAAAAAAAATACCTTTATTCGAGTATAGAAAGAGCCGGATTTGATAATTGGTGGCCTTGCCACATACGCCTATATATTTATAAATGGGAAATGGAGTGGGGGAGGAGCTAGGCCCACTAAAGTCAAGAAAATATTGCGCGGTTTAAGTCTCAACAAAATGTCAAACTTGTATACATTAATTTAATTGCACAGGTTCATTGCTTGCAGTTTTGCTGTGCTATCCATTTGCCAATGGATTGATACATTCAAACCTATCATCCCATGATTTGTCACGCTTGTTAACTTCAGACATGTTAATGATTTCAATACAATTCTCTAAGAAAAATCGCACTGTTTATTGTTTTAGAGTTTATTTGCACAGCAAGGAGAAAGTGGCCCTTTTAACAACGTAATACAGTTGCATGAATGAATTAAAGATCGAGTGGAACGAGAGTGTATAGGGAGGTTGGTCATTCCCCTGCTCATTAAGTCGTTTTCCCGCCATACCAATATTTTCGTGTGACACCGCTGGCTCCGTTCTGGTTTGACTTGTGCGCATGTGCGTAAGCTGTTACGTCAGTGGAGGCAGCAAAATCAACAGCCAATGGAAAAGCAATGTGCAAAAATCTCGGAATAACCCCCCTCCCCCTCCCTGAATTGTGGTAGAAAATGAAGGTGTCAAAGAAAAGAAATTATTCGCAAATATTTGCCATAAATGAAGACACTTACGGGATGGTTAATTTGCCAAGTCAGTGATTTTCATAGTGGCGAGTATCGGCCTAGTGCATTGGAGGCCTAACCAAAGTGTCTGGGTTCCATTCCGATTCGCATTGTTAAATTCAAGTGGCCCGATGGCCGTGCCAAGGATTGCTGGGCACCGTTTTATTAACCAATGCAAAATCGGGCCGGCCAAGACCGGGCCAGTATTTCGAGAGCCGGCCCGACTCGCACCAATGGTGTGAACCTGGCCGCGCCATAAGACGCGCTGTAAGACGTGGAATTAACCAACGCGAAAGCGGGCCGGCCGGACCATCACTGGCCCCAATTGGCACTGGCCGGCCCGCCCTAGTCCGGCCTGGCCGTTTGAATTAGTCAATGCGAAATCGGTATTCGTTTCGTCTTTATTGATACCAACTTGATGTTCATAGCTGTGTGCAGTGTTGGCTACACTGTGTTTATTTGGTTGTTACTAATATTAAGGGGTGTGACTGGAAAAAAACAGAGGTGCTGAAAAATGCTGTATAAAACAATGAGAAATCCTTTGTTTTTATTAATATTATTAATGCCACTAGGAGCCCTCAATATCAATCCAGACTAATAAGGAGTATGGAATGGAGATATTTCTGATTACTGAGGAATATTGGAAAGCATACTACTAAGTTTCTTGAAGTTAGCCAAACACAACCTGATGCGTTACTGGAAAAGACAATGTCAAAATCCTGCGGGATACTTATAAGGAAAGTTTGAAAGAATACTTCAATCCTTCAAGGACGTATTTTGCCACTTCCCGCCCGATGCCCATCACAATACCAAAACTTCATGATTGCGTCAGAACCAGTTGCCATCGAAATGGCTGCATACGTAAAAAAAAAAATGGTTTGTATGGGATAGGACATCTAGTCCCGGGAAGTATTTGCAATCCCCGCATTTCGGGATTCGTTTCTCTCAATCCCAGAATTCCGGGATTCATCCCGTAATTTCGTGATACTTCCCCACACGAAATATCAGATGGCATCTTTACCTATATACCATCTTTCAGTACATGTAGGTAAAGATGGTATATAGGTAAATATGGGTGGAAGTTTGCTTTCGATAATTTCAGTATTTAAAATACAACCTGAATACTGAAGTGAGCAAAGATACCAGTTAGTAATAATTTCCTTTGTTATTTGAAATGATCAACCATTTTTAACAGTTTATATCGATGGGAATTTGTTGATTTTTTTTAATGTTATAATCTAGTTGTCGTATCTTCCGTTTTCTGTAGAGTGAACTGCAGTTATTGCAGCGCGGTGACTATCCACGGACAACTGAAAAAAAAAGGTCAATTGACGGTAGAAAGCAGGCCTGAACACCTTACAACGATGCTTATTCATATTCTCCACGGTTTATGCCTGGTTAATTCCTGCATGTTACTCAAGGTCGTCAATCACTCGTGTGTAGCGTACGATGTTCATTTTAATATCTGCACAAACAAAGGCTTCGTCGTTTAGAAAAAAAAAAGCATTAGAGCTCTTATCTTCATGGAAATCTCGGCTGTAACGGTACACAAATAAAACAAAAACGGATTAGAGTTTATTCGAACGATACTAACTTTAATTTGAACTTCTAGTATAGGGAACAAGGATTGTTTTTACGGACGGGATCGATGTAAAAAAAAAAAAAAAAAAAAAAGGAGTATTAGAAAAACATACTTATGTCCATTTTCCACTCGATCCACGCTGTATCATTTGTCTATTATATGATGAAGACACACTACCGTTTAGCATAGTGTTATCACTGTTCGTAGTTGATTCTCCATTTTTTGTTAGTTGTGGTGTTGTTATTTTTGACGGCGTTGAAAGGCCACTGAAAATATTTTAAGTTCCATCCTAGAATTTCGACGCTGTTATTAGTAGTTACGAGAGTATATAAAGTTCCGTAACACCTTTATATACTCATGGTAGTTAGACTACAGTCTAGACGAGAGGAAAGGGAAAGCGAGGAAATTTTTTTCCTTTGCATTGAATGTACAATTTTATAATTTATTTTGTATAACACTAAAAATAACGAAATAACACAAAAGTTATAACACGTTTTTACACGAAGTTATTCCACTTTAAATCCCGTCAATCCTGGGATTTTATGCAGTTATAATCTCGGTTTTTCGGGACTAAAAAAAGGACCGGGAACCCTGGATTGGATTACCTATATGGGACACTTTCAACATTAATTAAAAGAAGTGCTACAGAGTGACCACTAGAGAATGATGCAAAAGTCCGGGGTCGGCAGTGAAGCAACTAGTACTGGGTACTTTCACTAACGCTATTGCCAAAACATTTTGTTTCTTGCAATTTTGAACTGATTTATATTGTGCTTGTTGGGTTGTTATTGTCCTGTTGTCGCCCATAACCTTCCAATTTACACCCATACTCTACAACATATATATTTAAAAGTGAGTAACACAATGATCGCATTTGTGATCAATTAATTCTTTTCTCATGCGTCAGTACTAATATAGAGCAACTTAAATATTATTCCTCACCATACGTGTACCACACTACTAACTCCGGACGAATGGACTACGCTTGTTTATACGACCTTTCATTTGGGGCACAATAATGGTTTTCTTTACGCAAAATGTGACTAGGTAAATTCTTGTAGAAAATTTAAATAAAAAAATTTCTAACACCAGATTTGGCCATTTAAAGGTTACAAACAAAAATAATTTGTGGCCACCATTTCCAGGTAGTGTGTGAAGGTTGCAGCAACCTGATGCAGGTGCAACTCTAATTTTGATTCATAAAATCCACGAATTCAGTGACAGTACTTACTTTTATTCAGTTATTTTTAAGTACACCACCCCCCCCCCCCCCCAAAAAAAAATTACACTCTGGGCAAGCGCCTCCAGGACCTATAAGGGAATCAGTCCCTTAACACCTACGGCTATGACGCAGTAAAATTCTTGACATTTTTTTCCCATACCATGGTCAGACGTTTCCGAGTTTAAATCGCCTGGTTTGCTCTTCCCCTTATTAAAATATTTTGTGTTCTTTAAATTTTAAAGGCCAAAATTGAGACGGTTCACAGATACCAACACCATGTTAGTTATTTATACATTGGTTGCTGCCTGGCTCAGAGAAACTGAATTTATGTTTACGTGAAAAAGCACTGTTGGTGAGGCATGGTATGTTCTGCATACTCCGTAACCAGAAGAATACTCTGCAGTGTAAGTATCATTATTATAGAAATTTATTTTAGGTCCTATAAGAAGCTTATAAAGACTTCTTTAGGAACGAGGAATGTTGGACCTATGACAGATTACAGATCCAAGTCCGTAAACTTTTTAATCTGCAAAATGCATTTACATCATGAGAAATTGCTTCCAAGTCATGCAGTCTTAATTATGATACTAGCCATTCGGGAAATTGGTTGGCGTGCGTTATACCTCATGCTGAAGCGAGTCCAATCGAAGATTTAATTTTTATTTAAATAGTATGCCGGCTGCAAACATAGGCGGAGCGAAGCTGCACTTTCGTATGCTGAATCGGGATTCTTCACTTCTTCAGCATAAGGAATTAGTATACGCGCAAAACTGTAAGACAGCGAGAGAGTGAAGAATATTCTGCGGCTAAAATCATACCGTGTTTCGCTGAACAAAGATAGAAGGAAGTATGTACATTTCATGGCACAAATTTCAACGCTAATTAGCTACTTAGATTTGAACTTTAGGCCTTGAAATGTACATACATCCTTCCATCTTTGTTCAGTAAGACTCGGTATGATTTCAGCAGTGGAATTTTCTTCACTCTCTCGGTGAATTTCAGTTTTGTGATGTCACTGCGAGATTTCGTATCACGCTCTTGCTTCTGTCTGCTATTACATCTGCGTCTCCATTTAGGTGAAGATGGGACTGGGCCGTCCCGGACTTTTCGCCCCAGGACTATTCATTCCCCAAAACGCATGCCACCAGAATGAACTATACGTCAAGTGCACATCTAACTTGAGTACCTTTGGCAGTACACTATCAGATTATGCAGGACCTCACTTGTGCAGGATTGATTAACACCTTAAAGCCTCCTCATCAGCACTGCCGGAAACTCCTTGCTGGAACGAAGAATGAAACTCTAGGTATATGTGCAATCAAAACTGTAGGGGAGAAGGAGTGCGAGCTTCGCACGGCAATAATGAATATCCTAAAGCCTATCCATTCAGAACTTCCGGAAAACTCGTATACGACGAAAGAGAATCGGAGTGAACGCAGTCGCATGCTGTTGAATCTTGAAAAAATAAAACGCAGTGAAAAAAAATGTTTCTTCCGACAGTCCGTGGAAGAATCGTCCAGGGCTGAAAACTCCAAACATCATTGTCATGCGACATGACGTCACCACGACAATTGTGAACCTACGACTCGTACACGCCTGAAAAGGTTGGAGTGCCCCTTGGAATTACCTTAATAAGTTATTTACTTATCAATTATAATCCTACACTTCATTTTATTTGACATCTAAATGACATCATTTAGGTGGGTTCTTACTGGCTATAATAAAACACGATTTGACCTTCGCGAGAATTTAAACCATGCGCAATGGCTGTTTGCCGTGACGTCACCATGAGTTAGCCGATGACGAACGAGAACAACGGCTGTTTGGCCGTCTGATTGGACTAGCCCAGTCACGTGATATGCAGGCCGCGTCACAGCAAACAGCCATGGCGTGTGGTATAGATTACTTGTAATCTCTCTGAACTTCCAAACTTATTTTTCTGTATTTGTTGCTTAATTCCTTCTGTCGTGACACGGCAGCGAAATGTGCGCCTGTCATATGAGTGCAATAAAATGTAACAATATACTAGAACTTCGTGTACTTTTCATTTCAAAGCTGCTGCAAAAATGTCACTAACACCTTTTTTAAACTTTCAGTGACTTTCCAGAATGTTCATGGTATTTTCAAAGATGACTGAAAAAAAAAGCAGACAGGACCAGTGACTATGAATCATTCGTTAGGAAAAAAATTTTGCATCCAGTGAAAAAACTTCAAACTTTGAAATGAGTTCTGATTTTCTGAATTTATGATGTTGACGAAGTCGCACTTCAACATTGTCTTAGGTAGGTGTAGTTGTGTGGGCCGACTACTCTGCCCACTTTCTACATTCTTAAAGAAATGTAATTCTGTATAAATAAATACTTAAATCACAAGTAGATTTAGTTGTTTTATTCCATTAATAATCTGTTGTTTGCTTCATTAGTCGAAGATTCGATAATGGCTGAAAGAGATTTATGAAACTAGGAGGTGGCAATAGAAATAAACAAATTATTAAACATGCTGTCGTTTGACACGTGACGAAACGTCAAAATGCGTATTTGGTTTTCCGAAGATAAAACCGCAATGTAGAGCCAAGCAATAAGAAGTCACGCTTCGTAAAAATAAACAAGATAAACTTACTACACAAGTACCCTTCGACGGATGCGGGGACTGCAGTGAAGACCAGTGTGCGGGCTGCGGGTGTCTTCAGATTGTACGACGGGTGTATAGGTTATATCTTCCCAATCTAGTCTCATTTCTCTTCTGAATAAACTTTGTTTTATACCATGCGCCATGGCTGTTTGCTGTGACGTGCATATCACGTGTCTGGGCTAGTCCAATCGCAACGGCCAAACAGCCGTTGTTCTCGTTCGTCATTGGCTAACTTATGGTGACGTCACGGCAAACAGCCATTGCATGTGGTTTAAATACTCATCATTTAAAATGTTGTTACAGAGGGTATTCTTCATGGCTAAACCGGGAAACTATGTAATGATTGGGAAAAGACAGTGCTAGCAGTGATCTTAACTGATATCCCGCGACCAATGTGTAACTCTTTGCTAATGTTACGGAGAAATTCGATGGAATTGAAGAACAACTTGCTTTAATAATCTACGGACGCAAGTGAATTATTGACTGCAATGATTATTAGACTACAATGACAATAAAAAAATTTTCCACAAAATTATAGTAACTCAAACGTCGGCCTTGTAGATACACAACTGTTCGAATATTTGAAGAGAACGCATTGGAGTGGTATTAGGCGTTTTGCTAATATTATATGAAGCATGATTAGTGTAGCTACCAATCATATCAAAAACCAAAACTGGTAAAAGGGGCCGCCAAGTTCCGAATGGTTTGGCCCTTCAAAGGAGTGATATCAACACATCAAAACATTTGCTAAATTAATCGCGCCGCTTAATAGTTCGAAGGTTAAATGAAAACTAGAACATTGCTACTTTCGGTACTTGGTGGCCCCTTTTACCAGTTTTGGTTTTTGATATGATATCACTCCTTTTTTTTTTTAATTGTGTATTGGCTCAATTCCACTACTGTGCAGATGTGTACTATAAAGTGCGACGTCAACAAGAAATGGTTTTCAACAATTTGCTACTACCTTTTGCCTATAGGCCGAACCATTCTCAATTTAGTCACCTCTTTATAGGTATTTGGTTTGGTTTTAATTATGTTGTAATTTGTTTTATTTAGTTAGTTTTGGTGTGTTGATATCACTCCTTTGAAGGGCCGAACCACTCTCAACTTAGTGGCCTCTTTACCAGTTTTTGGCCTTGTTTATTTTGCTTTATTTTTACAGTTTGTTTATTTTTCGTGAATTGGACGTGAATACAATTTCTTTGCAACGTTGTTTATATTTATCGTGATGCACTAGTGTGTGTCTAGGCACGTACGTCAGTATCCACGTTCTCATTGTCCGAACTTTCGCCGTCCAATCAGATACGATGACGACAATACTAACAATGGTTATAACAATATTTTCTTACTTACCGCCCTCCCACGCCATCCCTGATACGCCCCCAGGCTCCAAACCATAAAAGGTATGCAGTTCGTATTGTACTGCACCCATTCTTCCAATTTCATAGCTGGAAGACTCCCCGTTATCTCGGTATGGATGAATAATCACCCTATGGGATTTAACATGGGGATGAGCGAATTAGCTAGCTAGCTAGGTAGTAGCTAGTTAACACATTTACAACGTTATTGAGGGTCAGATTTTGCATTGAAGGCAGCTTAGCTTGCACGAGTTAATTTTTGTCGGGTGGGTCATTTCTCTCGATTTCAACACAATTTAATTTTTTGTACCGCATTATTGTTTTTCCCCAAGTACCTGAAATGTGCCCAACTATGCTTCAAGATGTAAGACACTGACGGTATGGCGCCGTGCTACAATTGTTTACAACCTCGACAATTGAACTGATGTGATGTTTGTTGTGATGATTGTTGCCTAACTTGGCGCGATACACAACGTGTGTCTAGATAAACCATCCGAACCGGACTTAACCAACATTTAGTCAATCCGAAGGTGTCATCACTCTAGACTATTAACGAGACAATGCAAACTGACTATACGACAAGGCACCACGAACATTATCGATACAATGGGCGCGCTAGTTATTGGTGATGGTTGTGTCTTTGAGTTGTACGGATAACACTGCTCATTATAAGGCCACAGTTTATTAAGTCAGTGTGACAAGAATAGTGTCCTATACATTATACAACTATACTGCGTTCATACGAAATGTATTAAAATGCGTAGCGAGCTTTAGATTTCGTGAAACCAGCAGGGGCGTATACATTTGCAACCTACATTTTTAATTTTTTTTTTAAAACGACATTCAACTGAGCACAAGTTCATTACAAAAAACCACCAATAAAAAAACGTATAAAAAAGCATGCTCAATTAAAAAAAAAATACGATTAAACTGCTAACTAATCGTATCAGAAAAGGGATGCAACAAAAATACAAAAGAAGTGATATCAGAAACAAAACCCCTCAAGAGTGAAAGAACCCGCCAAGTTTCATGCAATCAAAGTAGTGATAGAACAAAAATGGCTGCCACAAAGTGGCCACATTAGTTGCCAATCTAATCCCACCGACGATTATTTCAGACGTTAAATGAAAAACTTTACCATTGCTACGGATTGCTACAAATCGTAGCAATGGTAAAGTTTTTCATTGTAGCAATGGTAAGGTATTTTCATTTAACCTTTGATCTAATACTCAGTGGGATTATTTTTGCAACTAATGTAGCCACTTGATGGCAGCCATTTTTATTCTGATGTCACTACTTTGCCGGGTTCTTTCAGTCTTGTGGATTTTGTTTGTAATTTTGGATAGCATCGGGGGAGTGTGTGAGGAGGTTTGCTAGCGGCTCGAACGAAAATCAGCCATTGTTAGTCAGTGACCTTAAATATGAGATCGAAGAAACATAGGCAAATCACCAGCCAGACTGTGTATAAATCAAACAATAGTAATGTTGCAAACGGTGTATCCAAGACAACCTGTTTTAGTTAGTTTTCTCTAAATTCCTAAAACTGAATCGCAATAAATTTCTACCCAAAACCAAAAGTGGTATAAGAGAAGCCGCCAAGTTTCCAAAAAGGGTTGACCTTTGAAGGGTAACATTCAACCAGGGAAAGGCCGCAAAGGTTAATCCTATTAGCCAAGTTAATCACACCTACTAATAGTTCGTAAGTTAAATGAAAACTAGAACATTGCTACTCACTACTAGCAATCTTCAAGTTTTAATTTAACGTCCAAAGTATTGTTCGGTGCGATTACGTTGGCTAATAGGATTAACTTTGGCGGCCTTTCCCTGGTGAATGATATCTCTACTTTCAAATGCCGACCCTTTTTGCAAACTTGGCGGCTCCCTTATAAAATTTTTGGATTTGGGTGTACATCGCAACTTTCATAGCACTGAACGTTCAAAAGTTCAGACCGTCTTATGTTTATCTCGACCTCTTTTTTTTGTAGGAGCTTTATGTCTAATAATGTTCAGATCCTTTTTTGCACACACTGGCTAACTGTTGCAGATTTTTGTTCGCTTCGCTCACTCAATCAGCGCATCCCCCTTTAGTTGTTTTGCTTATCTCTACACCTCTCCTTTACATTTTCCACAATTTCCAAAGATACAGTACGCATTGAGACTTCGGCTAAGTTTTTATTTTCTTACTGTTAATAGAAACGTGTAACTTACGACTTTTAACGTACAAAGGTTTCACCGTCCTATCTTCATCTCTGCCTTTATTTTTCGAGGAAATTGATTTCTACAAATAATTAGCCGTTGCATCATCCAAATTGTGAATTTTTTTGTTTGCTCTTCGTTTACATTTTGTCATGCATAAATCCATGAAGTTCACTGTTACTAATACATCTGGCCGCAAAACGCAGGGAGTTCGGATTGTTGCATAACCATCATATAACGTGCATCTCGTTTATTCTTACGCAATCCATAGCAACGTAAATGAGTGATTATTTTGTTCTTCGTCACAGTTCTCCTTTTAGTTGGTCTATTCTGTTACGATAAATGTTAGGACCAGGTTTAATTGTTCTAGACAAAGTTGCTTCAAATCTTTGGTTACAACATGGAAGAGATTCGAAATTAAAATTCCATGGTTGCGTATTTCAAAACCCTCCCACGCATTTATCCTGACCCCTTACAATCTCCAAACCAACAAAAGGACAATGTTCTGATCACCACGCATTCGTGCGTAAACTTTCAGCTATGTATGCCTTCTGAATTGTTTACTAGCCATGAGCAATGAGTCTATGGGATGTATACATAAGACAAACGTTACTATAGTTACTAACTATAGATAGACAACATCCACCCAAAACCAAAACTGGTATAAAAACCCGCCAAGTTTCCAAAAAGGATCGGCTTTTGAAGGTAGTGATGTCATGAAAACAGGGAAAGGCCGCCACGGCTAATTTAATTTACCAAGTTAATCCCACCGACTAAGTTCAAAAGTTAAATGAAAACTAGAACATTGCTATTTGCGGTAGCAGTCTTCAAGTTTTCGTTTAATAACCAATTATTCTTTGCGATTAACTTGGCTTATTCAATTAACCCTCGGTATAGCCGCGAGCAATGGGGCGTCATATTCGAAAGGCGTCTTGGTCCGGCTGTACATCTCTTGCATCTTACAGTTACGTGTTCGATTCTGGTGAAGGGAAGTGTATATGTATGTACGGGGGTTTTCTCCGGTTGTTTCCCGTCCGTTGCACGAGGGTTCCTCGGGTTCTCCGGTTCTCTCCCTTATGCGGTAAAAGAAAAAAAAAACCGAAATGATGGTGGTACCTAACACTTAACATCTGCCACTCGGACCTTCAAAAAACTCTAAGCTTATTGGCCGACAACTTCCTTTCTAACCTTAGCGGCCTTTCCCTGGTTGAATGATACTCAAAGGGCGATGCTTTTTGGAAACTTAGCGCTTTTTATTCTGGTTTTGGGTAGATCATAATTTCATATCTGTGATCGTACAAAAAGTGACACCATATTATCTTCATCTCTAACCTTTTTTTCTGGAGGGATTTTACGTCTATAAATTGTCTCATTGACCATTTTGATAATTGTCATTGTCCAATTAGCCGTTATATCAGCTAAACTGATAATGTATGGTTTATCCATGCTGCACATGCTTACGATTTTTCAATCTCATTTTTGCGCACACTGCTAACAAACGCTGATTTCGTTTGCTTCGCTCATTCAATCAGTGCATCCCCTTCAGTTGTTTTCTTTACACCTGCATCTTCCCCCTACATTTTCAAGATTTTAATAGCTTTAGGATTTATTCGCAACATGATAAGATATGCATTTAGTCGCTTACAGTTGATAGACACACATCCCGGTGTCCTTAAATAATCGGCCATTACTTCAGCCAAACTGAGAATTTTTTCGTTTGTATTCTCACGTTCACATTCTCACAGTTACTAAAATATCACACCTCAAATCATTTTGTTTTTTGGTTATTAACGTAAATCCCGTTTCCTCTTTGATGTTCGTATTGTTGCGTAACCATCGACTAACGTGTATGCTTTTTATTCTTACGCAATCCACGGCAACGTAAATGACTGAATATTTCATCCTACGTTACATTTCAGCTTTTAGTTCATCCAGTCTTTTACAATAACTCTTAAGGATCGGTGTTGAAAACATTGGTTGCAACATGGAAAAGGAACGAAATTTAAATGCCCTATAGTTTAGAATTCAAAACCCCTCCCACGCATTTGTCCTGATCCCTACACGGCCCCAACCCACAAAAGGACCAAGTTCAGATATCCATGCGTCCGTGTGTAAACGTTCAGCTGCGTAGGCCTTCACAATTTTACGCTAGCCATGCGCACGAAGTCTAAGGGACTTAACATGGTAAAAAACGTGACTAGCCAACAAATTAATTAGTCGCAACTTAGCTCGACAGTATGATAAAAACAACGTTATTCCCTGCTCCTTTTCCTTACATTTTCCACAAATTGAAAGGTTTCAACCGCTTTGAGATTTATCCTCAACGTGACAAAATATAATTTTAGTTTCTTACAGTTACCAGACATTCTGCTAGTGTGCTGTCTTTTAGTATCAACAATAAATCTTTCAACAATCGGATGTCTACAACGGGAAGATCTACTGTTACTAGGCGGCGATACACTAACGTGTGTCTAGATTACCATACTGAAATCTAGACACAAGTTAGTGTGTTCCCGCCAATTAGATGAGTTTTAATTTTTGTCAGAACTAATTATTGTCAGATGTAAAAAGGCGGCTCAATCGCATATTGTGTCTTTAAATTGTAACTAGCTTATACCTGATTTCATCCTACTGGTGAAGATTCCCCATTCGATAGGAATCTTTGTCAATCGTTGCAATCAGGTTTGTTGGGTCCAGAAAAGAAGAAAACTTCAACATTAAAGTGTGGGAACGTGTCCTTTATGAAGAAAATATACCTTCAATAACGTTGATTTGTTTTACTGGCTACATAGCTATCTACTACTAGCTAAAGTTAATAAAAATTCTCATTGACTTTCGAACTATTCGTCGTTGCAATTAACTTGGCTAATAGGATTTACTTTGGCGGCCTTTCCTGGATGAATGATACCATTACTTTCAAAGGTTGCCCGTTTTTGAAAACATGGAGGTTTCTCTTAAACCAGTTTTGGGTGGATAAGCACTTCTTCGATTGGTTGATTGCTGTATAATGCAGCAATGGCGACAAGGCCGTCACTCCCAGGGATACTGACCATCAATACGCCTGTACCAATCCAAGAGTCTCGTAAAGACGAAAAGAGTTAACTTGGGAAGCTGAAAAAGAAACCGAAAGAATGGGTATAAACAAAGACCCGTAGCTTCATTTCAAAAAGCTTCATTTCTCTTCCATGAAAGAATGATTTCAACTCCTTCAGCTAAACTTGCTAGGTATGCAATATGGCTAGGTCATGGTCACTGGATAGCAAACAATTCCAGTTTAACTTAGTTTTAAACTGTTTTAACTCTGTGCCACACTGTGTGCCAGTCTGTTCCACACAATTAGGCATTGCAGGTAAATGTGAGTAATAGATTCGTCCGCACCTCGCAATAAACGACCTAGTAGGTCACCAACCGTACAAGCAACCGTCATGCTTACAAATTGCGCATATGCAAACAATATTTTAGATGAACAAAAAACGGCTGCTCCGTTTAGAAAAAAGTATTAGAGCTCGTATCCCCATACTCACAGCTGTGAAGGTACACGAATAAAACGGATTAGAGTTCACTCGAACGCAACGAACTATAATTTGAACTCCAATTCCAGGGAACAATGACTGTTTTTGCTCAGTGGTTATGTCAGAAAATAAACACAGTTTGTGTTTGAAATGTTTAATGTCTGTGTGCGTGTGTATGTTTATGTGCACTCAATTTGGGTGTTGTACTGTTTTTTTTTTATTATTTGTGTGTGTTTGTTGTTTTATATTTTAAGTATGTTTCCTGCGAGTAGCTATATGTGTATTTTGCGTGCATTTATGATTTGTAAAACAATCATACTTCTAATTAAAGCAGTTTTCACTGCTTGTCTTCCGTGTATGTATTTTTCATCCTTTGTACGCGTTTTGCTGTTTACGGCGTCTGTTTGTACGTGTTTTAGATTTTCGTTCTGTTTCATGTGCATGTGTATGTTGTACTTTGTGTGCGTGTTTTATTTGTGTGAAGTATCCAACCGTGTTGTTTGTTTGATTATTGATGTACATGACTGACTGGCATGTCACAATCCTTGTTCCCTGGAATTGGAGTTCAAATTATAGTTCGTTGCTGGATACGAGCTCTACTGCTTTTTTTTAAACAGCGTAGCCGTTTTTTGCTTAGTTAATATGTTGGCTTTTTTCGCATTCGTTTTATTGTAATTGTTACGGTCTGGTCAATCATGTGTACGGTGTGTCCACTGTACTCCCAATTTTATTTGCGAAAAAACGAAATATTAGATATGCGTATTTCTGTTCAGATTCTGCCTATGTTTTTTCCCATGTTTGTTATTTGACGGCAACACACTATCGTGTGTCTAGAGTTAGCATGTACCAGCTGATGGGTAGTTGATTCTGCATTGTTGCAAGCAGACGCAGTATTATGGCAAACAATCGCGGAACAATTCAACTAGCTTCCCGAAGCGTGCATTGAAGAAGTAAATAAATCATTCAATCATGTCGGCCGTCCAGACTTTGCAACCTATGGTAATTAAAAGTGAAAGATTAAAGCGAAAACCAAAGCCATTTCATTTTGGTTTTCGACAACGATTAAATATATTTAATCGGGCCGCAGCCCGAAGCTACCGCGACAATGTTACTTTCTCCGTGCCCGAGCATCGTTGCATCTTGTTCGAGTGAGCTACAATCCGATCTTGTGCGCCTCGCCTATTGTTGCTCCATTGGTGTTACATGTTGCAGCATTGCATTCTGGGCCCCCGCCACCGCCTGTCCAGTTTTTTTTTTTATTCTCGTGCGCAAACGAACTCTAATAAGCTCTGCCTACCGGCTGTGCTAATAAAGTGGTAACACAATAGATCACGGAAAATACACCAACATCATCAAAATAAAGCAGTGCAACGAAGGAAAATGACAACTAACCCCTGAGACGACAACTAACCCCTGAGCTTCCCCGAATCGAAGCAGAACCGTGCCATTGTTTAACGCTCGTAGTGCACTCGCAACAGCATTATACCACACGCCATGGCTGTTTGCTGTGACGTGCATATCACGTGACTGGGCTAGTCCAATCAGAAGGCCAAATAGCCAAATAGTTGTTCTCGTTCGTCATTGGCTAACTCATGGTGACATCACAGCAAACAGCCATTGCGCAACGTTTAGTTTGAGTCAAGTGAACTGAGGTCTGAACTTATGCCCGCCATAGACAAGTGCAATAAGACTTTGGCTCAACAATTGTATGACAATGTAATGAAGTCTGACAGCTTGGCGTCGGATAATTATAGTTTAGGGAACGTTCAGTGTTACGTCATTAAGAAGGGGCGAGGGAGGTTCGACTCCTGATGATGGCTGCTGACGAGGGAGGGTGGCCAGTTGGTGACGTAAGCATCAGATCCCCAGGAATACACCTACACAGTGAAAATACCCCCTCCAGAGGGAGAGGGGAAGGTAAGGTTACGAATGACGTAATATTGGAGGCGGGTTAGGCAATCGATGTCGAGGGGGAGGGGGTTGAAAATAGCCAATTTCGTGATGACGTAATACTTGAACGTTCCTTACGAAGATGAAATCGCACGAAATTTGTGATCATCAAAGCTTTGTTGTGAACTAGACTGCACTACCTTCGGGGACTCGGTGGAAAAGGAAGCTGTAACTATAAACACAGTATCTATTAGCAACCGTTTTTTTTTTTGTGTAAAACGTGTGTTCAGTTCTGCTCAGCGTTTATAAGTAGTTGTTACTTAAATCATGCTTAAATATAAATTACGATATTCTTCTAATATGTCAACTTCTGTTATCAGAGGATAAAAAGACGTTGGGTAGGTAGCCTTAAGTTACGATTTAGTTCAGCCCATTAACGTGGTGGTTTTAATATTTTAATGTTTGGACTATTATTAGATATCGGCAGGAGCAAGGTATGCGGTGAAAGTATATCTATAAACTTTGTGACTATTGGTCCATAACCTGCCTGATCTAACCTAACTTATACCACATCAGATACAAGAAAATGTATTAACCAAACTAAAATTTTTCCGTGTACTGAATTCAAGTGCATTAGCGATTTTGATATCGTACATATTATATTTAGAAACATCTCTTTTCCTTCCTCGAATATATTTTGAAGAATACTGGCTTAAGTTTTAGGTTCGTCTGTTTGTTTATTTGTGCAGAAAAATTCATTCGTGGTATTACACAAATCAACAAGCCCTACTTGTGAAGGCAGACATGTATGAAATGGAAAAACAGTGAGCAATGGCACGCACTTCCTGTATCTCAGCAATGGTGGCTGACGTTTCAACCCAACACTCATTATTACTAATGAGTGTTGATGGCAAATAATATGCAACACCTGTGTTGGTGACCTGTTTTCAGTAAGGCAGCGTCAAATAATAATACTACATTGATATTGTCCTGTGTTTAACCATGGGTGAGATCCAAAAATCTGTTAACATGATAGTGTTTACGAAGCAGACATCTGTCCTTTTCCTTGTGATTTATTCCTTATTTATGTTAGTGTTTATTTGGTGGCCTAACGCCACGATCAATATTGCTAAAATCGTTCCCCGCTCCGTGTTAACGTCGTATTGTGCCAGCATTCTGTTATCTTTCCGCCTAGCTGTATGAATTTGTACTGCTTTGATACATTTGGTGAAGGTAAACGTTGGGGAAATACCGTAGCAAAATCTTTGTGAAATAGAGCATAATAAAATTGTTAACTCATTTTTGAACAAAACAAACGTTAACCGCCACTACGCTTGAACTGCTGGCTCAAATAATATCCAAGGATTAGTGATAAAACAAATTTTCAGCCGATCTTAAGACCGATTTGTTTCTGTTTGTACCTTTAGAACGTTTCAGTGTTAACGCAGTACCCCAATTATGTCTCTATGGATTGCTTAGTTTTAACAGAAAGATTTCCTAATCAATGTTCCTATAGATATCTTTTTGTTTAGTTTTGCTTCTAGGGCCCAAGACCACATGTAAGAAAATGTCTAACCCAACTGTATTTTCCATGTGTTGAATCCAGGTGCGTCAGTGATTAGAGTTGATAATGCATTTTATTTGGAAACAACTTCCTTCCTTCCTCGAATATATTTTTTAAGAATACTGGCTTAAGTTTTAGATTTGTCTATCTGGGCCTTTCAGGGAAAGTAAGTTTCACGAAAAAAATAAGACGAAAGCCTGTGCAGTCATGAATAAATTATTTTACAACGAATTATTTTATCAGACCTCTTCTGTCGATTCAATCGAGAATCGAGGGACATTAGTTCAAGGAGTTTCAAGTCTTCCGTAATTTGGATTTTTAACATTACTTTTCTGATACCGTGTAATAGCCTAGACTTTGCTCAAGGAACTGAACCGACTGCTGAAATGTACTCAAGACGATGATTCAACTAATGCAGTGGTGATCAATACCACTTGAACTTGATTTTTTTTACGGCACCCTGTATCACCGTCAGTCCAAAATGTACGTACTGTGCTCTGGAAGATGATGCTACTTTTGTTGTGAATACCTGCTGGTGTTGGATTTTGATAATTATTTTTCTGTCAGCTAGTATCGAGTACATTCCTAATGTACTGTTTACTGCAGGATGTAAATGAATTAAAAAACAATAAACGAACTCGTTTGATGGTTAAGGTAAAGTTTAACTCGTCCACAATCAAAACTGCAAAAGAGCACAAATAAACTTAACTGTTAGATTTCAGAGACTGCAGTGGTACTAGTCCACAATCAAAACTGCAAAGGAGCATAAATAAACTTAACTGTTAGATTTCAGAGACTGCAGTGATACTATTTAGTCCACGTGAAACCTTACTGCTGTATTCAAAGGTTTTAACCATTTGTACTTTTGCCCACGATAGATCAGCTAATGATTGGCGCATTGCACTTGGCTAACTACATCGCTGGATAATGTTTAAGAACTAATCGTCTTAGTGGGCTTAACCACAGCCACCTACAGTAAAGGCCGGATCAGATTAAGAAAAATCAGGCGCGTAAAATCAACCATTGACATAGAAGGAAGTTTTGCTAGATGCTGCCATCTCTATACCAAGCGGCGAAATTTCAAACTAACCGACGAGGGTTCCAAATTCTGCCAACCGATGACGCCACTTGGCAAACAAACTTGTCGCGTCAGTATTTGTTGCGCCTTCTAGCGGAGCATTGTAGAAAGCAAAGCTGATCCGGCCTTTACTGTAGGTGGCTGTAGCTTAACACAGCTCTACATGTAATTCAGGGTTCGTGCGAATCCTTGAAGACCTGAATAAGTCCTAGAAAGTAATATTGAAATTCCAGGCCAAGAAAAGTGGTTGAAAATTTTGAAAAATTATGTATGTCTTACCAGTAGGGTAATGACTGGAAAGTAGAGGACGTGACTGGAGACCACTGAAAAAATTTAGCCAAGAAACCCACGAACCCACGAATTAGCAAAGTCGGTATGAATTTCGTTTTTTTGGTCTGATTTATCTTAAGGTTCAATTGCTGGTAGACGACGCATTTGCATTTCTTTATACCATACCGAGCCATTTTGGTATCTCAAGAAGGTGATGCGAGTTTTGCTGTGTTCATTGCCGCCGTTTTGACTATTACTTCATTGACTATGTAGTACAGTACATTCCCAAATCGTTGTTCTAGTAAACATTTATATTAGTTTTAAAATGCGACACGGTTTCTTAAATTATGTTTTTTATTTTTTTATTTTCAGAGTATACAGAATAAGGCAGATAGAAAAATATAAAATTATTATTCCCCATGTTGATGTTTTCGTCATGGTTCAGGAACAACCAGTGATTGCAGCTCTTTTTTTATTTTCGGTTTTCTCCATAGGTAAACCTTTTCTCTACTGTTGTTTGGAATTTAAAAAAAAGGTGTGAAAAATTCTGCATGCTTCTCCTCTGGAACTTTCCTAGTCTCAAGTATTTAATTACCAAATAGGACAATTGCACCGCAGTTGACAATTTACCTTATTAGGATGATTTATTCAATAATTTTATTTTTTCAAAAGTAAATTGTTTCTTTGTTTCTTAATTAATTATTAAATAGGTTTATTATTATTTTCTAGCAATTGCTGTAAATGGGTTTTGTTTAGGCTCCATGGAAACTGTCACGCGAAAAACGCAAAAAAAAGAAAGATCAAGTAAATATAGTGTGTACCTCACTCGTATAAACATAGTCAATGATACTGGAATTTTTTGCTGGATTCAATGTGCGCTTCCCGGAACAAAACACGGAACTGGTAAAATAAATGCATCTTGTAAAATAAATGGGCCAAATTATCGAAATTATGCCAGTCAGTTAAAAAACGACAACACAATTATTTCCATATTTGTTGCTACCGTGTAACTGAAATAGTTATTTCGAAACAAGCCATCAGTCGTACTAACTGAAACAAGGGTATTTTCCTAATTAAAAAAATTCTCCTTACTGCAACCAAATTCTCCCAATGAACAATTAGGGAGCGTACATCCTGGAACTCTGGAAGCATGTAGCCCTGCAGGATCTCCTGGAACTCACTCCCGTCGAGAATACGTGCCGTGTATAAATTATTGGAGCAAAGCGAAGCCGAAGGCCGAACAGAGTTCCGTTTAAGAATAACACTCGAAAGCAATCTTCGTAATCACATTTACGTAATAACCACTGCATCAAATAAACCAGATTTTTGCGCATTGATAGTGGTACACCACGCAATGGTTTGTAAAAAAAAAAAGTTTAAATTGGACATGTTCTAGTGGAATGGTGAGGTGGCTCCGAGACAAGCTCGGACTGGCCATAGTGCCATTGTGTCAATGGCACAGGCGCCCTTTGGGCTACCATACTTCCGGCGCCCCTTTGGTATAGTCTATTTTTTTCTCCTATCCGCCAAGAAAAATGAATGGTTTTGGATTTCTTGTCCGCTGATAACCTTTCCTTTTAGGCAATAATTTTCTTTTCTCTTCTCCCTTCCTATACGTTTTTAACGCATTTTTTAAACTCGCTCTCCTCTCCCCAACCCACTCCGAAATTTTCAAAAACTAGCATTACTTGAAAGATTAAATGTGTATTGAAGAATGCACTCCGAAGCCAGAAATGGGAAAATAAGTAAATCTTCTTGAGCTCGACCCCCGGATTTTGCTTCTGCTTGGGGAGATAGGAGTGCTTCCCCAAACCCCTTGACGGTTGGGGGCACCATCAGTTGAAGTTGCCTGTAAAACGCATGGTGCCCCTCCCCGGTTATTTCGATAAATGGCACAAGCGCCCTTTCCTACCGAGTCCGACTCTGCTCCGAGAGCCAATGAAAACAGCTGAAGTTATCTGCAGGCAGTTTGATAAGCGGCGAGTGATAGCTGTAAGGTAGACAATGCCGGCTACAAGGGGCTGCTAAGCTCCAACACTAGAGAGCAGTGTCATAAAGTACGCAGCCCACACAATAGGGGAGTACCGGGGGGGGGGGGGGGCGGGGCGGGGTCTGGTAGATAGGAAACGAGGGGAGGGGTCGGTCAGTAACCGAACTGCGGTACAAAATAACGACTGCAACAATTTGTAATACACTATGAAATAAACAAATAAATTTGTCGACAGTGTAACTGATGACGCCCTACTAACCTTGTAAGGCAATTTAGTTTAGTTTTCATTACTAGGAAACAGGCTTTGGGCTTATTGCAGGAGGAGCGAACAGATCTTCATTTAAAACTTATATTTAATTTTTATTTTAATAATGGTACCAAATTTGTTAATGCTCCTTAAAAATATGGGCTAAGTTGGCCGCCTTGCCTTTTGGTGTGACGTATGTACTGCTGCTCTTTGCTGGCCTTTTTCATATTTTAGCGTTTTTTTTTAAATTATAGGCCTATGCTACTGTCAAATATATGTTAGCAAGCTTTCGTTTGCTCCATCATTTACGTTTTGTTTAGCTATTTGTAGCCTCTTTTCACAGCCCACAGTAAAGATGTGGGTTTTTGCTGCCGAGTAAAAGTAAAACTGCACGTTATAGCCACCGCTGTTTGAACTGCCGCTAGTGATAATTCTCACATTGTTTACGGGAACGGCTGTGCAAAATGTAGTTCGTATATTTTAGTTTTAATAATAAAGCATTTAACTGCGAGCCAAACAATCAGTACGATAGTTTTAACAATAAGCAGAAAATTCAAAAGGTTCACAATACTGCCCCTGGTATAAGTCTTGACACTGCCACCAAGGAAAACGTTGATGCACACACCTCTATCACACACTGCAACAACGATCTCTATCATACAATCTAAAATAAATAACCATCACAATTATTGTAGGTTAAAAATGTGTTAGCTTTTAGACCTTTTAGGTTTTAGGCTTAATTCTTAAGAGTTTAGGCCTAATATTTACCGCCGATCTAATTTCGTAAGTAGCAGCTAACAACGCTGGGTCGAGACTTAGGCCTATTCTTCAATGGTACACGGTTTCGGTTTCGAAATTTAACGTTACCGTGGCAACGAGGAATCTTTAAACTATGAGAGGCAGGCATATTTTTGTTTCGTGCTTTGGTGTAAATACGTCGTCTGCTCTAAGCATTCGATTTGTATACACCGCTTCGCCTTGATACAACGATTTCAGGTTTCGTATTTGGTATTCCCATCGCTAGTGTAGACGTCACTTTTGTCGCCATACTGAAGTGAATTTCTCCAAGCATTCTTTTTTCAAATGAAAGTAATATGTGTCGTTAATGGAATCCTTTTGTTTTTTATGGTTGCGTTTCTTTGTATAGTGGTTAAGTGCAACGAACAAATGTTATGATTTCGTTGGGTTATGTCGAAAAAGGTTATCAGCTAGAAGGAAGCAACCAAAATTTAATCTGCCGTGTTTTTTAAATTTTATTTGACTACCACCAGCATGGTGTATGATTCGTCGGAATTCCTTAACTATTCAGGATTCCAAATTTGCAATGGTGAGTGTTTCGAAATTTCTTCTGTAATATGGTTCGATTTACGTCAAATTTTGGCTTAGCAATACTTTTGGGGGTATAAAGCGATATATCAAATTTCATTCCAATCTGACCTTTTGTTAAGGCTCCACCCAGACTAAAAAAAGTGCAACCAACCATCGGACCAACCAACTAACCAACCAACTAACCAACATTTTGCAATTTTGTGCCCATTATAGGCTATGCTTAGCTCGCTTCGCTTGCTCGCTCCGCCAATAATTTTCCTTTTCACATCTCAGTTCGTATCTCGCCACTTGATCCCAATAAACTATTCAAGTTTGAAAACCTAAGACCGAATCCAAATTATTTTTTTATCCCTCAAAATAATTCTAAGAAGAATGTAAGAGGGAGTAATCATGGTTAGAATAAACAATATATCGTAAGGTAAAGGCTTAACGAACCAGACAGTCCACTGGCTTTGTGAGTATTCAAGAATGAAAGAAAAGAGAACTGCTCTGACTGGGGCTTGCACCGGGACCTTTCCTTTACTAGTGAGTGGGTGCTTTACCACCCCTGTACTTCCTGGACCAGAGCACCCGGTTGGAAAAGCATCCCGTATTCAAGTAACCAGCCAGGGTAGCTGTCTTTCCTTACTTCTCAGATTAGTCAAGGCAATTGTAAAATGTATGATGTCTGATCCGTGTCAAATATCATATGTGTAGCATTTCACCATGACCGTTTATTTTTTACAAAAGATTTTGGCATTTATGTTTTAATTTTAGCGAATATTCGGAACGTGCACAGCATGTCTACAATACCATCCTCCCTTAGTTTCAGAATGCTGCCAGTCTAATGGAGACTGCACCTTTGGTACATTATGTGTTAAAAGACATGCTGAACAATGTTCGTGTATGATAATAAACCCTGGTGAAGTACAAACGCCGTGTGTGACCAGCGAGGAACGGCACGAGGCACTGAAGTCAGAAAATGCTGGAGTTAGTAAGTAAATTTTTTTCCATCTTTATGGTTTGCCTGATCGTGTGACTTCGATTCCGATACTGTTTGTAACGATCTGACGTCCTCAAATATTGGCAGGATAGAAAAGAAAGACCACAAGAAAATGGTTGCCTCCAGAAAATTAAAGGTTGATAACTTTACATTAAGTTCATAACCAAAGGCTACAATACTCTCCTGCTTTACTGCGGGTTTGCCGTCGTTTACGTTTATTGATCACCACAGGGTGTTTAGCATTTTATTTAAGGGCAAGCCTTTGATTAAACTGTCGATTCTGTATGTTTTGAGTTTGTAAACGTCAATGGCTAATAGTTGTCTTCTAAGTAGAAAAGTTAAAACACACTTCTGAGGTGGTTTAATTTTTCGTACTTCAACACCAATTTTAGTAATAAACTGTACCAGTGGTGAGCAGAGTAATTTTTTTGTAGAATTTGGGTGGGAGGGGGGAGGAATTTATAAAAGGGTCCGATAAAAATCTTCTATTGGTCCCGGAAACTTTGGGGAGTGTTCTACTATTAAATAGTATTTCTAATTGTCGGATGAAAATATACATTACTTGTAAATTTTAGCATTCAGTTTCTCGAATGCTAGTTTTACCTAGAGGTTTTTAAGTTGTTTGTAGCCGCCTAGCTCTGTAACCGAAGTGCACAAGCGCATGCACCAACGCACCTCTTCTTATAAAAGCACTGAGACGCGAAAGGGTGTCATAATTTTTTCTCTAGTGAAGGTTCATACCGCATTATTTCAAGAACCTTTCATCCCTCATCCGGACCTTTCGTTGGCTGAAGACCTTGCACTTTTCCTCGTCGACTAGATATCATCACATCATCCATTGCAAGGCACAAGGGCACTCCGAAAGAAGTCTCCTCCCGGAAGACCACTTCTTCTCTCTCCAGCCCATCTCACACTCAGTTTTATGAAGTCATCGGCATTTCATCTCTTGCTCAAGACCATAATGCGGCCTCTTCTCGTCTTAATCGGTTTGAGTTTCCCTTTCATTCTATCACGAAATGCTGAAACAAGCCAACGAAAACAATCAAGACCCTCATGCGGCCTCATCTCGTCATCATGGTCGGCAAAGATCTTCCTTTCGTCCAACCTTGAACAACTGAAAGCACGTCAGAGAAAAGTAACAAGACCCTCACGCGACTTCATCTTGTCATTTCGGCCTGCAACCATCTGCCTTTCATACCACACGAATGGCAGAAAGCAAGTCAACGATAATCAAGCAACACCCTCATTATTGCAAGTCAACGAAACAACGCAAGAACTTCAAGCGGCCACTCCTCTGAACGTGGCGTCCTTGGATTTTCCTTTCATTCCATCAGAACCAACTGAAAGCTAGTCATCGAAAACAAGCAATACCATCATGCGGCCCCACCCCACTATTATTATCGTCATGGGTGTCCCTTTCGTTTCCCCACGAAATGTTTCAAGGGAAACCAACAAAAACAAGCAAGACTCTAATGCGGCCTTTTTTGTCATTACAACTGCCTTGGATCTCCTTTCGTCCCAACACGAAAAGCTGAAAGCAAGTCAACGTAAGCAAGTAAGACCTTCATGCGGCCTCGGTACTACACCACGGCCGCCTTGTATCTCCCTTTCGTTCTGTCACGAAAGGTTAAACGAAGTAAAAACGGACAGGCAAGACCCTCACGTGGTCTTTACCAATTATCATGGCAGCCTTGGATCTCTCTTTCGTTCTACCACAACAGGCTCACGGTACAGTCAACAAAAAACAAGCAGAACCTTCATGTGGCTTCCACCTGTTATCAGGGCGGCATTGAATCTTCCTTTTATTCCACCATGATAGGCTTAAAAATCAAGTTAACATGGACATGCAAGACCTTCACGAGGCCTCAAACCGTCAAGTAAGCCGTCTTGGACCTCCCTTTCGTACCATCAGGAAAGATTAAAAAATAAAGTCAAGAAGACCAGCAAGACCTTCTTGTGGCCTCCACCATCATCAAGGTCGCATTTTGCTCTTCCTTTCGTTCCAACACGAAAGGCTAATAACGAAGTGAACAAAGACGACCAAATCCCTCACACGGCCTCGACCCATCAACAAGGCCATCTTGGATCTCCCTTTCCATCACAAAAGGCTTAAAAGAAAATCAACCAAGACTAGCAGGTTCCCCAGATGGCTAGCAATTCATTTTAATAGCCGCCTGGTGCCCCACTCCTTTTCAAATGTTGTAACATCCGAACACATTACAAGGCTTTCTGTACGAAAATCCGCCGCTCTCACCATGATCATCCCAAGGGAACGTCCTTTTCAGCTTCCTTGCATGATGCAGCCCTTTTGCTGTGCACCGGCCGCCTGTCTCCTTTAGCCCCAACTCACCGTGCCTTTCGCTCGTCCTTCTGTCGGACCCTCCTGAATGTTATTGGTGTCGGCGGCCACTTACGGTCCGGCACTTCCTTGTTGATTGTTGCCATCTTGATGGTTTTCGTCGTCGTTTCCATCTTCCGCATGACATTGTGCGTCAATTGGGCGATAAGTCTGTCCTCCTCTCCGGTGTTTTTCAATTTTTGCAGGAGGTACAGATGTATGACAAGATTTAGGTTAGGGGTTTGAATAATATCTCTGTAATGTGTGGTGCAGTGGCAACCCGGACCACTGCACTGTGACTGAGGTTGGCGCTAATGACCAAGCTGTCGACGCGCCATTAAGCCTCATTCCCCCCCCCCCCTTCTGTCGGCTTCTGTCGACACGACCCACCGTTTCAGCATCGACCAGCTCTTCAATTGGACGCCAATTATGAAGCTTCCAACATCATCATAGACAACATGCAAGACCTGTTTGGGGCCTTGTATCGTCTTTAACCAGCTTGGATATCCTTTTCGTTCCATCTCGGAATGCCTTTTCTTGCCCCATGGCTGACGAGAAAATCCCATTCATTCTACCTCAAATAGCTGAAAGCAAGTCAACTGAAAACAACAAGACCGTAACTTGGCCTCATATTGGAATTTTGGCATGCCAGGATCTCCCTTTCGTTCCATCACAAATGGAAGTAAATAAGTCAAAGAAAACAAGCAACAACCTAATGCGGCCTCGCTTTGTCATTTAGGGCGAATTGACTCTCCCCTCTCCTACAAAAATGGAAAGCTCATCAGAAGTCAACAAAAACAATCAAGACCATCATGCATCCCTCCTCGCTATCATGGTCATCTTGGATGTCCCTTTCGTTCCTCTATGAAAGGCTTCAAGGAAAGCCAACAAACACGTGCATGACTTTCATGCGGCCTCGATCTTTCATCATGGCCGCCTTGTATCCCCTTTTCCTTTTTGTAGCACGAGGGGTGTTTGGAAGGGAAAAAAAGAAAAGACAAGATAAAGCTAAAGATAAAGACGTCATCGAGCAAAGCTCAAAGCCACCCACACCCACTCCCAACATACTGTCTTTACTTGTCATCATGGCCGCCTTGTATTCCCCCTTTCGTCCCATCACAAAAGGTTGAAAGCAAGTCAACGAGCAAGAACAAGACTTTCATGTGGCCGCGTCCTTTCACCCTTGAATTCCCACCCTTTCATCACATCACGAAAGACTCAAAGCAAGTCAACAAAGTCAAGCAGGACCCTCAAGAGGCCTTTACCTGTCATCATGGCTGCATTGAGTCTCCCTTTCGTTCAATCACAAAAGTTTGAAAGCAAGTCAACCAAAACAAACAAAAACTTTGTGCGGCCTCAACCTTTCGCCATGGCAGCCCAGAATCCCCCTCCCACTTTTTCTTTATACCACAAACAGCTCATGAAACAGCCAACAAAAACAAGCAGTACTCTCATACGGTCTCCACCTGCCATCAAGGCCACATCGAATCCATCCTGTCGATCCACCACGAGAAGCTTAAAGAACAAGTCGACATGGGCATGCAAGACCTTTAATGGGCCTCACCCATCAAGTACACCGTCTTGGATCTCACTTTCGTACCATCACGAAAGATAAAAAAAAAACCACTATTAAGAAGGCCAGCAAAACCCATTGCAGCCCTTCACCTGTCTTCTAGGTCGCTTTGGATCTCCCTTTCGTCGTAATCACGAAAGGCTAACAACAAAGTCAACAGAGGAAAGAAAAAACCTTTCAACGGCCTCTTTGCTTTCACTTACAAGTCCATCTTGGTTCGCCCTCTCGTTTGATCACAAAAGAGTTAAAGGAAATACCACTCACGCGTTTTCACCAATCAACTCCTATCCTTGTCACTAACACTCTTCAAAGCAAATTTCATCCAACACGTCAACCTTTTTGCTGCCATTTACTAGCTTCTTTGCAGCTTCCACAGAACATCAACCAGAACGACTACTCACTATTTCTTCCTCTTCATGGGTTTTCTTTTCGGTAGCTCATTAATCAACTCGAAAACCCCTCCAAGTTAACCAAAACGCTAAAATAAAATAAAAAAATCATGCTTTCACACCAGTCACAGAGACGGCATAACTTAGCTGACATCATTGGTCTTCCTGTCAGATCTTCACGCCCTCAATCGACTATAGAAGGCTCATGATCAAACCTTTCGCCACCCTTTCACTACGACCAATCAAGAAGCTCATCCTATCGTGCAGTGATTCGTCGCCATCTATCCAGTCTCACGACTTCCACTAAAGGACGCCACAATTCTCATTTACTGTTCAGCCCTTAATTCCGTATTCACAGCAGCAGGCAACACTGACATCCTTGACGACTTTTGCACATCCTCTCTCAGCAAATCTTTCAAAGTCGAACCATCCACACAATTCGCCTGATCTTACCAGATTGGTACCTTGCAATCATCCTGGACTCCCTCAGGAAATAACCTAATGAACGCGTCCCAAACCGCAACATTGTCCTCGCATATTCCCCGCATATTCCTAACGACCTACGATGTTCCCCGCATATTCCTAACGACCTACGGGGCAGTGAAGTACAAGCCTGATCCGTGGTCCTGTTTTTCGATTTCATCTTCTACTATTTCACAGCAGCTCATTTAACACCAAGAACAACCTCAAGAGCGGAAAATCAGAAAACTTGTGAGCCTTAAAAACTAATTCTCATTCCAAATCTTTTACGCAATTATCAGAAAAGAACTGGAATGCTTCCTCCGAACACTTCGTTTCTACATCGAGAGGATGGGCGACAACGATTTCTGCAGATGACGAAATCAACCTTTCCTTCCCTTCAAAAGGGATTTTGGGGAAACTTCCGCGCAGCTTGGATCAGAACTGTCCTTCATAAAAGGCCTACGAAGCCTTCAACATCAATTGCGCCAACAAAATCATCAGGGTGACAGCACATGAGATGAGTGTCATCTCAATATCATGGGCTTTCCACGATAACGCCCTGGTTCCTGTGACCCTCGCACCAGCACCATGGAGAAGTTATACTGTTGGTCTTCACGTCACACCGCTTCAGGGAGATAACCACGCAAGCTAATGAACTTCACCGTCTGGGACCCATTATCGCAACCAGATTTCTTGTCGAATGTTGTCAGCACTACGAAAATGAAGCAACATGCAAAACGGCTCCTTTTCAGAGCCACCACATCTGACGAATGAATCCAAAAACCAGTTTTTCTTCTGAATATAGTACAAAGTTTGTAAGTTTTTGGAGGAGCCAGCTCGTAACACTAGGGTGCCCGTCAAGGTGGTTCCCACGGCCAGTTTGACGAGGCCGACTGTAAATGCTAAAATTTACAAGTAATTAAAATTTTCTTCCGTCGATAAAAAGTCAAAAATGCCGGGTGCCACCGGCTAATTTTTGTTTCAATTGCCCAAGAAAATTACTTTCACTTACCCTACCTCCTCTCTTGAGTCAACACCATGACGTATCGACAGGAAAAAATGATGATAATCTTTCACACCTCGGCACTTTTATAAAGAGGAGTGCATTGGAGCATGCGCACTTGGGTTACTGAGATAGACGGCAACAAACAACTTAAAAACCTCGAGGGATTGATTACCAGCATTCGAGGAACTGAATGCTAAAATCTATAAGTAATAAATGTTTTCTTAGGTAATAGAAACAAAAACTAACCGCATATTTGACTTTTTATTGTTTGGGTTTGGTGGAAGAGGTGAAGGGTTAACGCACTGAATTGTGCCATTACTCGTGGCTGAGTTGTGAGAGAGCTCAGCCTGGCTGCTGGAGGGTTGCGGATCTGGTCGAACCCCTGGAAAGGGGACCTTGGCAAAGTCCCCGCCAGGACTGCCGGCCAGGGTAGCGTGAGAGGCAACCATGCTCCTTCAGCGGCTATGGGAACTATTCTGGCCAATTCTGGACAATCTTTCGGCCCCTACCATGATCGGAGGTTTCCCGGATCGAATCCCTGGGTTGGCACCTCCCTTTACCAGATATTTCTTCTTCTCTAAAAGTCTGGTAACGTTCAAAATTGAGCCGGTTCAGCCATACAAGCATTCAGTTGCTTCGGCAGACTTAAGGCTCAAAGAAATTAAAAAAAAAAAATAATATAAAAAAACTAACCAAGATAAAATTGTCACATCATGTACTTGCTCTTTTTTGAAGGGTGTACGAAATTATAAGAATGGAGTACATAATTTGTGCTTTAAAACTTGCCTGGAAAAAGTGAATGGGAAAATTGTTTTTCCGGGCATGGTCAAGTCAGTGGACCTATTAAAGACTTAACTTGACGTTGGTCGCCGGACACGTTCGATGTAATCGCAACAAACATTAAAACGAAAATCATGGACTGAGTTATGCACATTTCATTGGTTTTTGTTTTTTTTTGGTTTGTTATAAGTCCTTGGTTACATTAGTTGTAATTTTAGTGATCTACTTAAAATTTTTATATGTACTAAAATACCTTTCTATCCACAGTGGAAACGTTCGATATACTTTCATTTCTTTTGTTGCTCGCCTCCATCGTTGGCGCACTTCTGATTTGTTGCTGTGTTGGTGTTATTTGTTATTTTATTATCAAAATGATTCTTGATCGTTTCGAATGACTCTTGTAAAATCCGGTAAGTAGATAAATTACCTTTCAGTTATATGAGCCGGCCTGTAAAATATTTCTTTCTTTTATTATTTCGTATATTTTTGCTAAACATCCAATCCCTTTTGATTTAAGAAAGCTAAAAAATTATAGACTATATTTCCAGTGATGACAAGTATTTGAATATTTGAATAAAATGAGATGGGTTGAATAAAATATTTTACGCAAGTATTCCAATCGACGAACATACGTTTATTCAAGTAAACAGAGCAGGATTTGATGATTGGTGGCCTTGCCACATACGTCTATGCGTTTGTAACTGGGAAATGGAGGTGTGGGGCTGGGGGAGCTGAGCCCTAATTCCAAGACTGCCACCAAAATCAAGAAAATATTGCACGGTTTAAGTCTCAACCAAATTTAAAGATTGTACACATAAATTGCGCCAGTTTATTTTCTCGCAATTTTACAATGCTATCCATTTGCCTAATTGCACGCATGGTAACTGCACGCGTGTTAATGTTTTCTTTGTGAACTGTACTGATAAATAAACTCAGTTCAACTCGCAGTGTATATTGTATAGGGTTTATTTACACAGCAAGGATAAAGTTAACCTTTTAACCAGATAATACATCGTATCGCTGACGTTACTGCAGTAGTAAATAAATGAGTCAACGAAACTAATTTATTCGTTAATATTTGTAAATAGATCAAGGATATCGCTGGAAAGTTAAGGGACCGGTCATTATTTATCGCCGGGGGTGGCGGAACGGAGAGAATAGGGGGGTCATAATTATTTTGGACCCTCTCGAGGGGAGGTCATACATTTTTCAGGTCCCGTAAGAGGATGGGGGTTCAAAAACACACTGACCAAATTAGAAGAAAAAGTCATTTTTGGACCTCAAAATGGCACTTTCAGCAGTTAAAATTCCTAAAAACGCCTCAGCATCTGGGGGGCAAGCCCTCCGAACTTCCACGCTGTCAGTGTTTACAAGGTTTTGAAGCTATTAGTACCAATACTGTAAGTATATTGTGGTTTTGCAAAAAAAAATTTTTAGAAAAGCATTGGCACCTGGTTTCTTGTGTCTATCAGGTGCTACTATGTTACTGATGTGGGCATACAAACAAACAGTGTGTTCATCATACTTGTTTTATGAATTTTGACAAGAGATGACGTAAGTAACATTTTATAGAACATTTTTAACCCAACGTGTCTTTTCGTTAAAAACGAGACACGCTTCCTTAGAACTAATAATAATTGTGGGTGTGGAGATCTACTTATTTAATTTGGGTACAGCACTAATATTGGCTACAGTTAATCATCTGCAGACAGTCTCAATGTGTATACGAAGAGCGCATTTTTGGGGGGGAAGGGGTCACATTATATTTGAACCTTGAACCTCAACATTGTTTTCAGGGTTTTGAAGGGGGGGGGGGGCAACGAAAATATTGTGGTCACATTTTCATTTTCTCTGCCCCCGGCCCCCAGCCATAAATAATGACCAGTCCCTAATATGGCAAGTTAGCAGTCATCTTCATAGTTTTGAGTTAGCATAGTGGTCTAGTACAATGGAGGCCTAACCAAAGTCCTGGGTTCCATTCCCGGACTCAGGATGACTCATGAATTATATTCGGCTTTCTTGATACCAACTTGTTATTCTTAGCTGTGTGCGTGCAGTGTTGGGCCTATTGTGTTTATTCGGTTGTTACTTGTATATTCGGGTATGACGGGAAGTACAGGAGTGCTGCAAATGCAGTATAAAATTCCTTTTGTTATTATGAATTAACAATGTCCTTCCACGTCATTCCTGACTATGGCATAATGAGGGCGTATGGAATGGGGATGGAAAATTGGATTCGATCTTTTTGTTACTGAGGAATACTGCCAAGTACATACTACATAAGTTTCTTGAAGCTAACCAAACAAGTTAACCAAACAAGTTGCATAATTACACAAGTAATTATGTAACTAGAAAAGAAAGTGTCAAAATCCATCCTGACACTTATAAGGAAAGTGTGAGAGAATACTTAAATCCTTCAGTACCTTCAGGGACATATTTTGCCACTTCCCACCTCATGCCCGCCACAATGCCGTTTGTTTTCGAAATAGCTATACTTGCTTAAAAAATGGTGTATGTGGGAATTAATTAAATGAAGGGCTACAGAGCAACCACTATGGAGCAGTGACATGTGCCGCCATATTGGCACCAGTATGGGTTTGGAGGGCATAACTACAAGGTGCACTACATAAAAATGGAGGGAAAACAACGGAAGAGCGGATTTCTTACCCTTAAAATAACGTTGTTTTCTCCAACAACAAAAATCGCGCGTTTTAGGTCTAAGAAATCACTCTTCACAGCATCGGCTTCAGTATGACGCCCTTCTGTTTCTCTCTGAAGTGCCCCTTGCAGGTAACCAATTAAGGCTCCAGCATAGAGTTATACACAATAACACTACGTCGTGTCACTGCCCTATACGAAGAATAAATATCCTGGTATGTGCAATCAGAATTTGGGGAAGGAGGGCGTGCTTCACACGGCAATAAATATTCTAAAGCCTAAGCAATCGGAACTTCGGGAAACTCGCATACAAAGAAGTAAACCCGGGGAGTGCACAGTCGTATGCTGTTGAATCTTGCGAAAAAAAAAAAATAATGAAAAATGTTTTTTTTTTCCAACAGACTGGGGGAGAATCGTCCAGTGACGAAAAGTCCGAACGTTATTTAGGTCGGTATAATAAACAGCGATTTGACCGCGACAAGTTAGATTCTTATCTCTCTAAACTCCCAAGTTCAGTTTTCGTATTTGTTAATTAATTCCCTTTGTCGTGGCACGGCAGCGAAATGTGTGCTTGTGATATTAGTCCAATAAAACCCGTAACAACCTTGAATTTTGTGTACTCTTCCATTCCAAAGCAGCTGCAAAAAAGTGACTAACAGCTCTTTACAACTTTCAGAGACTCTTCAGGAGGATGTTCCTATGATTTTTCGAAGACGACTGAAAAAAAATCAGACTGGCTGGACCCACTAACAATCATTTCTTAAGAAAAAAAATGTGTGTCTGGTGAAAAAGACGTCAAACTTGAAAATGAGTTCTTAAAAAGGTGTACTTTACAATTTCTGATTTTGACGAATTCGTACTTACATAGTCGTAGTTGTGTGGGCTGACTACTCCGCCCATTTTCTACATTCCTAAAGAAGTATAATTCTGTACAAATAAAATACTTTAAACTAAAAAAAGTTTAGTTGTTTATTCCATCAATAATCTGTGGTTTGTTTCATTAGTCGAAGCCTTGACAATGGCTGAAAGAGATTCGTGAATTTAGGAGGTGGTAAGAAGAATAAACAGGTTATTAAACATAATTGCTGTCGTTTGACACGAGGCCAATGTCAAAATAGGTATTTTATTTTCCGAAGATTGTGGAATCAAGCAACAAGAAGTCACGTTTCATAAAAATAATCAAGGTAAACTGCATAAACAAGCACCCGTTAAAGCATCCGGGGACTGCAGCGGAGACCAGTGTGCGGGTATTCAGACTTCAGATTGTACGATTGTTCCCAATCCAGTTTCATTTCTCTTCTGGGTAAACTTTGTTTTAAATACTCATAATTTAAAATGTTGTTACGGAGGGTCTTCGGCGTGGCTTACCCGGGAAACTACGTAATGAGTGGGAAAAGACAGTGCTGGCAGTGACCTTAACTAACAGGCTGCTGCCAGATGATTACCGCAACACTGTGTAACTCCTTACTAATGGTACGGAGAAATTCAATGGCATTGAACAACTTGCTTTTATTAATCGACTAGCTGTAAGGCCCGTCATGAAGACGAGCAACTCTAGGAGTACAACTATCCCATAACAGTGAAATGTGTAACTTAAATAATTCCGGTTTTTGAAGATAGTAATTGCGGTAAGGTTGCTTCGCTCACTCAATCCATGTATCTTGTGATTCATTTCACCATTCTTCATTCATTTCCGTTGCCCGGGAGCAGACGGTGTCTTTCACGTCCTGTGGCCTGGTTTGTTTTTTTTCGCACTGAATCCGACTGCGCATTTTTGGTGTTTTTGTAAGCCCTGTAACCCAGGAGCAGACAGATTTTTTTTTCTTTCACTCAAGCCCGATTACGTGACTTCATGAAATCAAGTACAATACCAGATGGAGAAGACATTTCTGCACAGCCTATACGAAGGCGGACAAATGTAGGAGTACAGCTGCCCCATTACAGTGAAATGTGTAATTTAAATAATGCAGGTTGTTGAAGATGGGTAATTTCGATAAGGTTGCTTCGCTCACTCAATCCATGTATCTTGTGATTCATTTCACCATTCTTCATTCATTTTCGTTACCCGGGGGCAGACGGTGTCTTTAACGTCCTGTGGCCTAGTTTTTTTTCCCGCACTGAATCCGACTGCGCATTTTTGTGTCTTTCAAAGCCATGTAACCCGGGAGCAAACAGATATTTTTTTCGTCTTTTTCGCTCAAGCCCGATTGCGTGACTTCATGAAACCAAGTACAATGCATGTTTGTAAAGACATTGTTGTTTGCAGCATTATTGTTACACCGTTGCTTCTACATTGTTTCCTCCGATAAATTCTTTTTCTTTTTCAGCCGGAAAGATATTGTTGTTTTTATCATTGTTAAGGCATTGTTTAAAGCATATTTGAGCCAGCGCTGGCAAAAGAGTGGCAACTATACCGTTTTATGGGTTAAGACTAAGACAAGTGAGTTATTGACTACAGTGACAATCAAACATTTTTGAAAAATAGAGCAAATCAAATGGCAGTCTTGTTGGCACACAACAGTTCTAATTTTTGAAGAGAACACGTTGGAGTATAGTACTTGGCGTTTTGCTAATATTAGATGAAGCATGATTACCGTAGCAACTAATAAAATAATCTGAACTGGGGTAACCAGCGTTTAGTCAAACTGGAAGGTTTATCACTATTTATTAGTTAACGAGACAATGCAAACTGAACTACGACAAGGCAACGCGAATATTGTCGATACAATGGGCGCGTTAGTTATCGGTAATGGTTGTGGCTTTGAGCTGTACGGATAACACTGCTCATTATCAAGGACACAGCTGATTACGGCAAAGTGACGAGAAAACTGTCGCCGCCAAGTAACAGTAGATCGTCCGATTGTAGACAACCGATTGTTAAAAAAATGATTGTTTATGAGAAAAAGGCGGCCGCACTACCAGACTCTGTCTTTTAACTGAAACCAACTTATACCTGATTTCAGCATACTGGTGTAAATTCTCCACGCGGGAGAAATCTTTGCAAATCGTTTGAATCAGGTGGCTTGGGTCCAGTAACGAAGAAAACGTCAACACGAGAATGTGGGAACGTGTCCTTCATGGAGAAAAAGTATCCTCAATAACGTTGAATTTGTGTTACTGGTAACTAGTAACTAGTCCGCAGACTCCCTTGTTAATTGTCATAGGGTATAACGACACGTCTACAGCTGATTAGGGAAAGTTGCCAGATCTAAATTTCGGCAAACAGGTAAAGCGTCATATGGGGAAGAGCCTTTTTCTAAAATGGGGGTTCCAGCTAGAAGCACGTGGCCCTGAAGTGGCTCGTAAGTGCAAAATTATTGTTGTAACCATTGTTTGTATTGTCATCCAACAGTAGATTATAACATGCTTAAGTGCTTATCGTTTCAATACCTAATTGTCAGAATTCATTGTTGTTGCAAATAGGTGGTTCACTAATAAATTTGTAAATGGAAATGGTTCACTAAGAGACGGAGTATGTTTTACTGCAAAAATTTGGTCGGTTTTTTGTTACAGTACGCGAATCCAAACTAAATTATCTGCCCCACGACGATAAAAGGGACAATTTGTGTTCGTGAACACCATGGTAACTGACTAAGTAACATGGTAGGGCCAAGTGAGGAGGGATGCGCTGATAGAGTGAACGAAGCGAACGAAAATCAGCGTCAAACCGTGTCAATTTCGCTGACGTAGCGGCTAATTGGGCACTGGCAAAGATGAAAATTATGAATGAGAAAATTGATACGCATAAAATTTATCCAGACAAAAAACGCATAGCCTAGATGACGATTACACCGTCTGATATTTTCTTCATTCACAGTTATCTGAAAGTTATAATATCTACCCAAAACCCAACCTGGTATAAGAGAAACCGCCAAGTTTCAAAAAACGGTCGAACTTTCAAAGTAGCGATATCATTAACCAGGGATAGGCCGCCAAGTTAATCTTATTAGCCAAGTTAATCGCACTGAATAATACTTTAGACGTTAAATGAAAATTGAAGAGGACTGTACACGAACTCCTACTGAATTATCTGCTCCACGACGATAAAAGGGTATGCTTGTTATTAATTTATTTGGAAGCATTAGTATAACTGACTTTAAGTTCACATGGTAATTCCCATAGGGTATAACGACACGTCTACAGCTCATTAGGGAAAGTTGCCAGATCTAAATTTCGGCAGACAGGTAAAGCGTCATATGGGGAAGTGCCTTTTTCTAAAATGAGGGTTGCAACTAGCAGCACGTGGCCCTCAAGTGGCTCGTACGTGCCAAATTATTGTTGTAATTATTGTCGAAACAGTTGGCTGGAACATTTAAAATTGGCAATGCTACATGTCTAAGCCAAACGAATATAGTTAAAATTATTTGATAGATTTAAAAACCAGCAGACGATGGTGGCCGACAAAGACGAAACTGTTTCTTCTTCCAAAAGCGATATGATGGCATCAGCTTGTTCCAGTTGGCAACAATCAACATTATGACTTCCGCCCTATTGTTATTCGTGAACCACATTATTTATGCAATGCGACATTGATAAACATCAGTCGCATACAATCTGGATACGCTAACCTGATTTATTTGAGTGAACAATTCCAGCTTCATTACATAATTCAAATTAACCTTGTGAGCGAGCGAAACGAACCAACATCAGCGTTTGGTAGCCAGTACGCTCAAAATTGCGATTGAACAAACTTAAGCCTGTGAAACAGGCACAAGCAATAAACCACAACCGTACCACTTTGACTCAACAAACGGCAAATTGGAGATTGGCTAATGTAGAAATTATGAATAACAACATCATTACATAAAATACCTCCGGACAAAACAGGAAAAGGTGATGATTAGACCGTGAAATTCTCTGTACATTTACAAGCCTAAGCAACTTCTGACCGTGTCCCATCTGGCGTAACAGCTAATTGGGCCACGGCAAATGTGACAATTATGAGTGAGCAAATTTATAGACATAAAATTCCTCCAGACAGAAAAAGTAGAGGGGACGATTAAACCGTCTGATCCTTAATTCGTTTACAGTCTTATGAAAACTGTGATAACCACCCAAAACCAAAACCGGCAAGAGAAGCCGCCAAGTTTCAAAAAAGGACCAGCCTTTCAAAGTAGTGATATCATTCAACCAGGGAAAGGCCGCCAAGGTTAATCCTGTTAGCCAAGTTAATCGCAACTAATAATACTTTGGGCGTTAAATAAAAACTTGAAGATTGCTACCGCCAGTAACAATGTTCAAGGTTTCATTTAACGTCCAAAGTATTATTCGGTGCGCTTAAGTTGCTGAATGTTTTGGTGTGTTGATATCACTCCTTTGAAGGGCCGAACCATTCGGAACTTGGCGGCCCCTTTTACCAGTTTTGGTTTTTGATATGATATCACTACTTTTTTTTTAAAAATTGTGTATTAGACTAAACTCCGTTGCCATGCAGATTTGCAATAAAGTGCCACGTCAACAAGAAACTGGTTTTCAACACTTTGCTACTACCTTTTGCCTAGAGGCCGAACCATTCTCAACTTAGCCACCTCTTTATCGGTTTTTGGTTTGGTTTTAATTTTGTTGTAATTTGTTTTATTTCGTTAGTTTTGGTGTGTTGATATCACTCCTTTGAACGGCCGAACCACTCTCAACTTGGTGGTCTCTTCACCAGTTTTTGGCTTCGTTTGTTTTACTATGATTTTACAGTTGATTTATTTTTCGTGAATTGGACGTGAATACAATTTCTTTGGCAACGTTGTTTAAATTTATCGTGCTACACTAGTGTTTGTCTAGGCACGTACGTCAGTATACACGTTGTCATTCTCCGAACTTTGGCCGACCCATGAGAGACGATGCCAACACTAACAATGGCTATAACAATATTTTCGTACTAGCGCGCCATCCCACGGCCTCCCCGTTACACCCCTAGGCTCTAAACCATATAGGGACGCAGTTCATATCGTACTGCAGCCATTCGTTCAATTTCATAGCTGGAAGCCTTCCCGTTATCTCGGTATCGATGAATAATCACTCAATGGAAATTAACATGGGGATGAACGGACTAGTATAGCTAGCTAGCTAGTAGCTAGTTACACATTTGCAACGTGATTGAGGGTCAGATTTTGCATTGAAAGCAGCTTAGCTGGCTTTCCTGCACGAGTTAATTTTTGTCAGGTGGGTCATTGCTCTTGACTTCAACACAATTTAAGCGTTTATACCGCATTATTATTTTTATCCAAGTACCTGAAATGTGCTCAACTCTGCTTCAGGATATTAGACACTGACGCTATGGCGTCGCGCTACAATGGTTTTCAACCTCGACAATCGAATTGATGTGATGTTTGTTGTGATGATTATTGCGTAACTTGGCGCGACACAATAGCGTGTGTCTAGATAAATCTAAAGCCCTGGGTTGATTGTTCAAGCCATAGTTGCTTGAAATCTTTGGTTGTATCTTGGGAAAGAAACGAACTTCAAATTCCTTGGTTGTGAATTTTAATACCGTCCCACTCATTTATCAGACGCAAGACAAGCCTAACGGGTCAAGTTGATAAACGCCAGGACGATGGGGATGATAATGTGAGGGTCCCATGTCCCAACGAACCAAGGCCCATCGTGTAACGGCGCCAGGAGGTAAGCTCTGCCCAAGGCCAACAGGCAAATCGAGGACTGGCAAGCTCCGTCACTCTAGCCCAAAACCCACAAAAGGACAATGTTCAGAACACAGTGCATACATCCTTAAACTTTCAGCTGTGCTTACGTTCCCAAGTGTTCACTGAATGTGAGCAATGAGTCTATTGGCTTTAACATGGGACAAACGTTAATGGTTACTAACTAGCCAGACAATGTCCACCCAAAACCAAAACTGGTATGAGACAAGCCGCCAAGTTTCCAAAAGGTATCCGCCATTGAAGGTGATGATATAATTCAAGCAGGGAAAGGCGCCAAAGTTAATCCTATTTGCCAAGTTAATCGCACCGACTAATCGCACCGACTCGCTGTAGCAATCTTCAAGTTTTCATTTAACGTCCAAAGTATTATACGGTGCGATTAAGTTGGCTAATCTAGACACACGCTAGTGTGTCGCGCCAAGTTAGGCAACAAACATCACCATTCAAAATTTGGCGGCCCCTTACACCAGTTTTGGTTTTTGATATGACAGGATTAACCTTAGAAGCTTTTTCGTGTTGAATAATATCACTACCGTCAAAGGCCGAACTTCTTTGGACACTTGGCGGTTTGTATTATACCAGTTTTGGTTTTGGGTGGATATCAAAAGTTTCATAGGGCTGAACGTACAAAAGACCGTCTTTTCTGGAGGAGCTTTACTTCTATAAATTTAAGGATTGATAATTTTCACATTTTCCATTGTTCAATTAGCCGTCACATCTGCCAAATTAACACGGTTTGGTTTATTGTCTTTTCATGCTTCACATATATAAGTTTCTTCAATCCCATTTTTTGTACACACTGGTTAACTAATGGTGATTTTCACGCTTCCCTCACTCAATCAGCACATCCCCTTTAGTTGTTTTGTTTGTCTCTCTTACATTTTCCACAATTTGAAAAGATTTCAGCCGCACTGAGCTCTATCTTCGACATGATACATTTATTTTTTCTTGCATTTAACAAACCCATGTAACTTACGAAAATGAATGAACATACTATAGGTCTAACCGTATAATCTTCGTCTCTCCTTTTTTTCTTGAGTTATTTTATGTCCATAAATAATTAGCCGGTACATTAACCAATTTGAGAATATTTTCTTTTGCTTTCTTCGTTCACATTTTGTCATGCATAAATCGATGAAGGTCACTCTCGCTAATACATCAGACCGCAAAACGCAGGGTGTTTGTATTGTTGCGTAACCATTATTTTAGCGGGCATCCCTTTATTTTTAGGCAATCCACAGCAACGTAAATAACTAATTATTTTTTCCTTCGTCACAGTTAAGCTTTTAGTAATTCGTCCAAACTGTTACAATAAATCTAAAGACTTGGGTTGATTGTCCAAAGCCATAGTTGCTTGAAATGATTGTATGATGGGGGGAAAAAAGAAATTTAAATTCCTTGGTTGTCAATTTCAAAACCTTTCCACGCTTTTACCCTGGCCCCCACAACTCGGGGAAAAAAACTGACAAAAGGACCCAAACCAAAAAAAGGATAATATTCAGATCACGATGCATTCGTCTGTAAACTTTCAGCTGTGCAGACCTTCCCAATTGTTCACTAGCTATGTGCTATAAGTCTATGGAATTTAACATGGTACAAACGTTACTAACTAGCCAGACAGTATCCACCCAAAACCAAAACTGGTATAAAAAGACGTTAAGTTTCCAAAAAGGAACGGCCCTTGAAGGTAGTGATATCATTCAGCCAGGGACAAATACCAATGTTAATTCAATTGGCTAAGTTAACTGCACCGTCTAATAGTTTGAAAGTTAAATGAAAACCGGGACTCGCGGTAGCAATCTTTAAGTTTTCATTTAACGGCCGAAGTATTAATCTGTGCGAATACCTGGCTAATTGGATTAACCTTGGGGGGCCTTTCCCTGATTGAATGATATCATTACCTTTAAAGGCCGATTTTTTTTAGAAACATTGCGACTTTTTATACCTATTTTGGTTTTGGTTGGATACCGCAATTTTCATACGACTGTGAACGTACAAAAGGTCACACTGTCCTATCTTCATCTCTAAATTTTTTTTCTGGAGGAATTCTATGTCTATAAATTTTCACATTGATAATTTTCAAATATAACATTGCCCAATTAGGTTACTTAAGCCAAATTGATACAGCATGTTTTACATGCTTAAGTTTCTTCAATATCTCTTTTGCACAAACTGCTAACAAACGCTGATTTCGTTTGCTTCGCATACTCAATCAGCGCAACCCCCCCCCCCCTCCCTGCAGTTGATTTGTTTACACCTGCACCTTCCCGTTACATTTTCAAGATTTCGGTAGCATTAGAATATATTCTCAACATGGTGATATGATTTTAGTTGCTTACATTTGATAGACACACATATTCCTGTCCTTAAGTAATTAGCTTTAATTATCCTTAAAGGGTAATTACGTCCATTCTGATATGCATGTTTTACTTTTGGGTCACTTACACAAAAACTAAACACAAGAATTGCGGTAAGAATACGTTACGTATGTCTGATACAACAATTTAATTCTGCATCACCAAAACACGATAAGTAGGCCGCCATTGTTTTGCTGAAACGCGCAGAAATGAATGTCAACAAACGGTGCCTATCGATTTCGACTCGCAGCCGATTGAGATAGCTCTGTTGGCTGTGAGTAGCTCAAGCGTCTGACGGCTTTAGCTGGCCGACGTTAGTGTCTAGGTAAGGCCGTCAGATGCTTGAGGTACTCACCACCAACAGAGCTATATCTCAATCGGCTGCGAGTCGAAATAGATATGCACCATCTGTCGGCATTAATTTCTGCGCGTACCAGCGAAACAATGGCGGTCTCCGTATCGCGTTTTGGTGATGCAGTAATTAAATTGTTGTATCGGACGTACGTAACGTATTCCTACCGCATTTCGTGTGTTTAGTTATGTAAATGATCCAAAAGTAAAACATGCATGTCAAAGTGGATGTAATTGCCCTTTAAGTAATCAGTCAAATTCGAGTTTTTGCTTTCCTCGTTCACGTTTTGTCATGCTGAAATCCCCGAAGTTCACTGTTATTAAAACGTCAAACCGCAAATCATTGGTTTTTTTTGGTTATTAACATAAACCCCGTTTGGTCGTGGATGTTCGTATTGCTGCGTAACCATCATCTAGCGTGTACTCTTTTATTCTTACGCAATCCACAGCAAAGTAAATAACTGTGTATTATGTGGGTCGTTACAGTTCAACTTTTAGTTCGTCCAGGGTTTTACAAGAAAGCTAAGGTCCAGAGTTAAATTGTCTAAGCAATGGATGCTTGTAATCTTTGGTTGCAACATGGAAAAGAACCTAAATTTAAATTTCCTGGATTCAAATTTCAAAACCCTCCCACGCCTTTGTTCTCACCCCTACAAACTCCAAACCAACAAAAGGACCAAGTTCAGCTATCCATGCATTCGTGTGAAAAGGTTCCAATCAATTTATTCGTGGCAAAGGACATCAGAAACCGCAGTCGTGAAACAATGTTCTCCCTAATAGAGGCTGCATCACTCACCCATCAAGTGCGGATCCAACCAAAAACCCAAGTACCGGACATTAGACTTAGAGCTAATTTCCAGCCCATTGACCGATATAGCACTGACCACCCGTGGAGAACTGACCACCCGTGGGCCCCAGCGGAAAACCATTAGCTCCGTCTTTGCTACACACAGGGCAAGCCCTTAGGCAGCCAGGGCCGCCGAACCCCTTTCAACAGCAATCTCAAGGAAGTCGAGCAGCGTGCAGGCAAATCAGTATCAGTAACCCACACGACCATGACGTCAGCATATGCGACCACATAGATAGACTTACTTTATTGAAGCAGTGCTTATTGGCCTTCTAATCCACTGACAGAGGCTCATCTCACAATCAGTCTTTTAACAATCGGATGTCTACAGTGGGATGATCTATACTGCTACTTTGGCGGCGACACACTACCGTGTGTCTAGATTACCATCCTGAAATCTAGACACAAGCTGGTGTGTTGCCGCCAAGTAGATGAGCTTTAAATGTTGTCAGAGCTTAATTCTTGTCCGATGTAAAAAAAAAAAGACGGCTCATCCTTGTTTCTTCCTTAACTCCGGGACTCCGGGAGATTGGATCGTTTCGTTGTGATGTTCTTGACGTTGTGGTGGGGGGATCACGCCAAGTGTTATGCGAGTGTTACGAAGGGGGAGGAAGGGTCTAAGTTACTAGTAAAAGGTGTTACGTGGTCTGTGAACGCTCCCATAGCAAATACACCACTCAGTACACACACTGCAAATGAAGGTTCAACTGGGAAAAGTGAGATTCGTGCAAAAAAGTTGCTCTGGACTAGATGCATTTTTCTGGAAGCAAATCCTTCAAGTTTGAAGCAACTACTTCGTTTTATGAATACGAAACAAATAAAACCTTCTACTTTGAAGCAAACACTTCTGCCTAAAAGCAAAACCTTTTCCTTCACTTTTCTTATGAATATAATCCGAAGCTATCGCTTCGCTTTTTGCAAGTAAAAGGTAATTAGTCCACTTGCTGAGGGTGGTTCTGTGACCATTTCAATGTATGGAGAATCACTCAAGTGGATCATGTAGGTAACCTGTCCAATATCAAAATTCACTAGGGTGATAACCTGGCCACGTGGGCATTTGGCCGCCATATTGAAAAATGGCCGCAAAAAAACGGATTTTTCTAAATAACGCCGTAAATACAAATATTTTAAAAAGACAATGTGAAGCAAAGTTGTAGAAAAAGTAATTTTTAACAACTTCCTAAGAATGACCTTTCCTGAAAAAATGAATAGTATAGACACTACAGCTGTTTTTTAAAGTAAAATGTAGCTTTTTGCTGTATTGCATGCATTTTTACCACTTTTTCATCACTAGGATATCGTCAATGGACTATAGCTCGGCCCCTATTTAAGTTACCTTAATTCTTTTGACCTTGCTGAAAAGAACACATTTCGGCCTTTCCATCTAGCCTAGTTGTAGCGAGCTAAGTTAATTAGACAGATAACAGAAGTATTTTGAAGTAGATAAACATTAATAATGGACTAAAACTGACGCCCCAGTTTGTTGATTGTATTTCTAAGCGGTTATAGAAATAGATTTCCTTACATAATTTATTGCAAAACTTTAATATCTTAATATATAGGATATATAATAATATATAATTATATTAATAATAATAATATACAGTTGAAAATTCATAACGAAATATTGTTATGAATAATTACATAATAATAATTCGGAATTTTTTTTTATTCTTACATGTGAAACTGACAAGATCATCAATTGAATCCTATTAATCTAAAAACATCTTCCCAACATGGAGATATTGTTGATTCATGTATTATATGTCAGCAAAATACCAGCGAAACTGTGACGTCAACAAAAACTGGCTGCCAGCGCATCAGAGATGCTGCAGAACTTCGCGAAGATTATGTTCTTGCGCTATTAAAAAAACAATTCCAGGTGCTCTCTTCTTTTATCGTATGAACAATAATTGTTATAAATTATATACTCATAAAGCACAGCTAGAGAAGCTTTCCAGCACAAAACGAAGGAAGATTGAAGACTATGTCAATCTAGAAGATGCTGGAAGTAGAACTAGCTACACACCCTGCTCTACGCGATCAGGTGTGCCTGCTTGGACTCTCCCGAGTCAAAAAGAGCCGAATAGGTTAAAAATATGTGTTATGTGCGGATAAATGGAGTCCTCTGGCTAACGTGAAAAGTGCAGAATTTGTGAGGAAGGCAGCGCATCAAAACTTTTAATGGCAGCCAAGAACTCTCAGGACTCTATACAAGAATTGCTGATCTGACAAATGTGAAAAGTGTATTTGCAGCTGACCTATATTGTCATGTGGGGTGTATTAGTAGTTACCTTACTCGATATGATCGACAAGTAACTCGAATTGAAACAAAATATTTGCTGAAGTCTTTGAGGAAATGAAACCTTAATTAAAGAGCAGCGTCAACTTTGTTTTACCGGATGTTACAGAGAAAATTAACGAGGATGAAAAAGTTAAAATTAGAGCTGTTAAATTCCAACTAGAAAAGACATTTGGTGAAGAGATTAAATTTTCTAGTCCAGTTGAAGCAAATAACTCAAAAGTGGTATTTGATTCTTCTGTATCGGTTGAAGATGTTACTGAGAAACTTAAATCAACAGACATCATAAAGGAATGAGCACAGTTATTGAGAAAAACATTTTTGGAAGTTGATTTTGATCTGGATGAGAGATTATGTGATGATCAACACTTGCAGTCATTTTGGGAGGCCACGGAAATACCAAAACTTGTTTTTACGTTCTTTTCACGACGTTTTAACATCCCACCTTTCCAGATACAGTCAACACATACTTTAAACATTGGAAACGATGCTTCTGGAGGAAATGTCTTTAATAAAGTCAAAATACCACCTAAAGATATGCAGCTTCTTCCAAATCTGTAAGAACAGCAATTCTTGTGTAGACTTCGTCCTGAGAATACTTGGCTGCCATTAAAAGTTTTGATGCGCTGCCTTCCTCACAAATTCTTTACTTTTCACGTTAGCCAGAGGACTCCATTTATCCGCACATAACACATATTTTTAACCTATTCGGCTCTTTTTGACTCGGGAGAGTCCAAGCAGGCACACCTGATCGCGTAGAGCAGGGTGTGTAGCTAGTACTACTTCCAGCATCTTCTAGATTGACATAGTCTTCAATCTTCCTTCGTTTTGTGCTGGAATGCTTCTCTAGCTGTGCTTTATGAGTATATAATTTATAACAATTATTGTTCGTATGATAAAAGAAGAGATCATCTGGAATGTTTTTTTTTTAAAGCGCAAGAACATAATCTTCGCGAAGTTCTGCAGCATCTCTGATGCGCTGGCAGCCGGTTTTTGTTGACGTCACACTTTCGCCGGTATTTTGCTGACATATAATACATGAGTCAACAATATCACCTTACTGGGAAGAGCTTTTTAGATTAATAGGATTCAATTGATGACCTTGTCAGTTTCACATGTGAGAATAAAAAAAAGTTGTGAGTTATTATTATAAAATAAATCATAACAACATTCCGTTATTTTCAACTATATATTATTATTATTTATATAATTATATATTATTATATATCCTATATATTAAGATAACAAAGTTTTGCAATAAATTATGTAAGGAAAGCTGTTTCTATAACCGCTTAGAAATACGATCAACAGAGTAGGGCATTAGTTAACCTTTCCAGTATTAATGTTTATCTACTTCAAATTACGTCTGTTATCTGTCTAATTAACTTAGCTCGCTACAACTAGGCTAGATGGAAAGGCCGAAATGTGTTCTTTTCAGCAAGGTCAAAAGAATTAAGGTAAATTAAATAGGGGCCAAGCTATGGTCGTTTGAAGAAGCCCTATTAACGTAAAAGTGGTGAAAAAAGCATGTAATACAGCAAAAATCTATATTTTACTTTAAAAAACAACTGTAGCGTCTATACTATTCATTTTTTCAAAGTCATTCTTGAGAAGTTGTTTAAAATTACCTTTTCTACAACTTTGCTTCACATTGTCCTTTTAAAATATTTGTATTTACGGCGTTATTCGGAAAACTTGTTTTTTGGCGGCCATTTTCCAATATGGCGGCCAAATGCCCACGTGGACAGGTTTTCACCCTGTTGCATTTTGATATTGGACAGATTACCTACGTGATACACTTGAGTGATTCTCCATACATTGAAATGGTCACAGAACCACCCTCAGCAACTAGATTAAATGCTTCTTTTTATACGACCTATTTCACCAACCCCTCAAATACAAACTTACAAATTACCGATATACAAACAATATTTTAAACAACGCGATAAAACAATAGATCACCCAAAATACACCAAAAGCATCAAAATAACACATTACAACCAGGAAAAATGACAACTAGCCCCAGCACCCCCCCCCCATCAAGGCAGAACCGAACCCATTGCTTTAAGCTCATAGTGCATGCACAACAGCATCATTGCGAGTCAACTGACTGACCAGACCGAAGCCTATGCCTGTCTTATACAAGTGTAATACAAAAAAAAAAAGGGTCAAAGGGTTTTAGTGAGCGTTAACCTCTCCCGGTCATTTGCTCGACGCCGGTCTAAGGCCCTATACGATAATACTTTATTGGGGCCTTGGCCCTTGGCCTTGACCTAAGGCCCTATACAAATTCAAATTCTTTATTCAAGTACCTAAGGCCCTATACGAATTTAGCTCAACAATAATTCTCTGACAATGTAATGAAGTCTGACAACCTGGCATCGGATAATTCTAGTTGAAAGAACGTTCAAGTATTACGTCATCAAGAGGGGCGGTAGGGGGTTCGCCTGCTGATGACGATTGCTGCCGAAGGCGGCTGGCCAGTTGATGACGTAGGCATCAGACCCCCACCCCCCCCCAGAATGCACCTAACCAGAGAAAATATATATTTTAGAAAAGGGGGGGGTGTAACGTTAGGAATG
>JAHWFP010059297.1:0-14003 GCA_023313725.1 Lithobius niger
ACTAATGACGCAGTTCATCGAAAGTGGGGCAAGGGGCTACTTTAGGGGTAGCTGTGACGCAGTTAGCTTTACGGGGTGGGTATTGGCTTCAACGCCTACAACTTATAGATTGCACGTTTTCTTCCTCTCCGAAGACTGAATAAGATCTTTCCAGTACGCTCGGCCCCGGCGGTTGGGAGGTGCGAGAGAACAGCAAACCGTACCGCCACGCCAATACGACACATTTGGGTCCCGGTGGGTGGCAGAGAAATAGTGAGCCATTATATAGCACTGTTTTCTGTTAAAAAGCCAATAATTAACGAGTGGGCTAATATATAACATGGAGATAATATAGGATTTGAATACAAAACGTGTTCTCCGTAGCCTCTAACTACTCATGTATAGTTTTTGAGTTGTCGATTTAATGTATAGTTTTTGAGTTGTCGATTTAATACATTATTCCTTGTTTTCTCCGCCCGAGAGCCAAGCAGCGCACTTGACTTTTTTTCCCTCGCGCGAGGGGGACATGGTTACTCGTGGGTTACTTGAAAGAAGTAAAGGGTTGGTCGGAGCGCAAAAATAAAAAGAAAAGAAGGGTAAAACGAAACTCAATGAAATTCGAAACTTAGACCCGATGACGTCTTAAATTAGGATTGGAGAATGAACAGATAGGACCATTTCATCACACTGGAAGTGACGACATTAATGGCATTTTGACCAAAATTGGGAGAGGTGACGTTTGCATAAATTTAATTTAGACCAATCATGCGTAGAAAAAGTGACCCTTGGGTCGCGTGGGCGTGAATGAGTTGGGCATCCGAGCTGCGAGATTTGACCATCGTGAGCGGGAGTGTGTCGAGGTTTCTTGGATCGTCTGGACGTCTTCTCCCGTAGCTCAGCTTATTCGAAATCGCCGTTCTTTGTTCTCGTGAGTTAGACAGTTGAAAGTCGGACTAGGATAGGCCTTGCGGGGCTTCGCGTTAGGTCGTGGTGAGATCTCGCGTGTGTAGGTAAGAACTTTGTGTGTCAGCAGAGCTCGAACTTTGGCAGTGACATTTGGACGTTGACAAAATTCGCAATTGAACTCTTGAAAATTTGAACTCTTTTACAACATCAGTGAAGAAGTTTATTTTTTAATTGGGCGTGAAATTTTAGGCCCCGAAGAAATAGTCGCGAGTGTTAGGCTTCGACACTCAAGTGTGTTGGCTCCCGGGCCGGGAATCAAGATCTGCAGCTTCGCAAAGGAAACATAGGTCAGTGGAGGATTGAATTATGATTAGTGTGCATGCGATACTGATATAGGAAGCAATATTTTTTGTTATTGATTTGTTTGATTTTGTGGGATGTTAGCAAACTGATTGTTCTGGTTATTAATTTGATATTTGTTAATTTTGGATTATTTGATATTATTTTTTTGGGATTTAGGGTTAAAATTATTCTGGGATAAAATCGTAATTTTGGCATTTGTGTAAATTGAAAGCAAAAGGTGTATGAATAAATTGATTGAATTCAGGCAGTGTTTTTATTTTTGAGTATTTTACATTAAGGGTATTTTGATTGTTTTTGGACTATTCGGCACGGGTGTTCGGGAAAAAATTAAAAGGTGCTACTATAACCTACCGATATCAAACATTAGATCGAGAGGTCTAGCGAACCAGTGAGTCAGTAAATGTACAGGTTAGCAGGTTGAGATTAAATAAACAGCTTCACAATACATTTCCAGGTCTTCAGATTTTTTCCAGCAGTCTTGCTAGTTTAATCACGGCTCCTTGCTTTGTCCATTTCCCTTTTGTTCCACTGGTTGGATTGACGTCAAAGATGAAACTATAAAAGAAAAAAAGTCTTAAATGACATGCTGCATTATGATTCCATAGCCTACGTTAACCTACCATCAGAACATTAAAAAAATCGGTAAAGGAGGAGAATGATAACCAACTTCGTTTGTTTTAATGGTCCTAAAGTTTCTACCCATCAATTTCCAGTAAGGTTCTCATCACAAAGACATTTACAGAAGATGTGACACGGATTTTTGGTAAAGGTATGCCTATGTTAATATAGTGCACTTAAAAAATGTAAAGATTGCTTTTCCATAAAAAAATAATTCGTAAAACTGGCACAGGCTGCACCAATTTTGTTTTTTAGGCTATGCAGATACGTAGCCTTTTTTTTTTTTAATAGGCCCTACTATAGCAGTTTGTTGACTGCAAACAATGTTTCAAAATTACCACTATCATAGAAGCTAATTTATTTTAGCCTATTTTGAAACCATTTCTGGGCCCTGGTGAATACTCCCTACACTTGAAAATTGAAATAAACAAATATAAAAAAAAGCACCTCCTTTGGGGTTTTGTGTTAAACTCAGAAAACCCCAGGATGCGCAGCAGCGTGATTCCGTAGAAAAGTTCAACGATCAAATTAAATTCAACGATCAATTTAAATGACAAGATATTATGTTATCACTTAAATTTTCGGAACCAATTTAAATTAGAATGTAATGTTGCGAATAGAAGGGACAAATTCTTTCACCATTTAGGCCACAACTACCATTAACACAACAGCCGTTCACATTGTATGTTTACATTGCTGGCATGGCAGTATGCAGGCCATAACCAACAACAGAAAACTTAATGTTTTAATAAAGTAAACGTTCTTTATTATAAAAACAAACAGCAGTCCTTTTTAAGTGATTTCAAGCAATTCATTAAGCCTGAAATATTTTTTTCACAATTGGGGCACACATATGCCAAATTTCATAAGGATTGACCCAATATCAAAGCCATTATGCATGAATTACCAACAAAATATATCGAAAAATACGTTTTTGGTAATTCAATTATTGCAAAGAACGACTTGAGGCAACCATGTTTTACAACGATTGTGCCCACTAGTGACGAAATGCAGAACTACAGCCTGGCAACCGAGGGCCAATGTAGCTTCGTTCAGAACATGTTTGTGCTTGAAAAGGCTAAGGAAACTGCCACTTTTTGGCAAGAAAACAGCAGACAGCGTCCATAAACTTCACGAAAAGATAGAAATATTCCAGGTATTTTTTCCACTACAAAACAAAAAAAACAAAAAACCATTTTTTTTAAATGTTTTTCATTAACCTTTGCCACCTTAATTCTTTCATCATATTTCATTAGCTTTCGACCCCGACTTCGAAGAAGTAGTGTAGATCGGACTGTGGTTTTATAACTTTTATTGTCTTTAAAGGGGCACTATCACCGATTGAAAGTAGGCAGAATCTGGCATCATCTAGTGTTATCTGGTACTATTTTTGCACTTGCTTGAACCAAGCGAAGGAATGCACAATGGTATTTCTTTTAACGAAATAAACAAGCCACGACCTCCTTAATTATTGAGTGAAAATTTGGTATGCCCTCGTACACCTGGGAGCAAGCTGTAAAGGTTAACAACATCACTGCTGCTATATCGCGCCATGGTATTTTCGTTCGCTTTTCATTCGGTGACCGTAATAGTGCCACTTTAAGGTAGCCTAACCCAAGTCCGAATTAAACATGAAAGATATTTAAAAAATATATTTACCCCATGTGGCCTAGTTAAATTCTCCAATTAATTAGGCTAACACAATTTTCTGTTAGTGAAAAGTAGTGATAACTTTGTAATTGCGGCAGTAAACAATGTGCATGTGGATTCACAAAAGTTCCTATAGGCATTATCTAACTGTGTTTAGGTTGAATTGAATTATTAGTGATAGTTTTGGCTAATTTTATTTCTTTCTAGTTTCTAGTAGCTCCATGCTTGTAGTGTGGTTGTAAATTGGAACTAGCTGCTGCCAAAGTGGTAGTAAAATGCAATCAGCTGCTTGCAGAGTAGTAGTACTGCATATTGCAAGTACTGCATGCTCTAAAAGGCAACAAAGTGCATTCAGCTGCACGCAAATTGATAGCAAAATGCTTCCAGTTTAAGGTCTAATGGTAGTAAATTGAGACGGAATAGAATGATCTATTATACTAGTTGAGTGCAAACACACAACCAGTTGATAATTTTTGCGAAGGTAGTAATTTTGTGTGCAATTTAATTTTCACGTAAGTCATTGTCTAATTGTACAAATCACCCAGTCCGCAGCCAAAAGATACTAGTTTATAATGATTGTGCTTTGGATGTTGTTTGGTGTTTTGGGGTTATTAAAAAAATACGAAATATTTCTGCAAGATATTTGTGTTGTGTGTGTATGTGTGTGTGTGTGTGGGGGGGGGGGGGGTTTAGTGGGCACTTCCATTTTTTTTTTTTATCTTTTGGGAAGGGGGAGTTCAAAAACAGCTACAGGTTATTTTGGTGCTATTTACATAAACACCATTATCACCCCCTGGTATACAAACATTACATTAAAAAAAATCCTTTAAATACAACAAGTACAAAAGGATTAAGCAGCTTAAAGGTAGAAACTACTGCTTGCCTGGGGTTCCATTCTACTGAATGTTGAACTGTCATTAATAGGTCTAACATTCAGTAGAATTGAGCCCCAAACAACCAGACGTTTCTGCTTTTAAGCTTGCTCAACCAGCCTAGTTTTGTATTTCAAATGACGCAGCAAGCTGTCTTTGCTCTCATCCACAGAGTATTCTCTACTGACGAGCCCAAACAAGTGCAAAAGTCTGACTTGAGATATTCATGGGTGAGAGCAGCATGACTTTAAATTAAAAAAAGTACTTTCGATAAAAAGGTCAATTGTTGGAAGCAAGCCACAAACATACACCTAATCTCATCGTACCAAACAGGTAAACATCAAGCCAACTGTGCCAAAAAGAACTTTCAACCTAACATTCTAAAAATATCCTAAAGGACATAACAAAAAAAAAAAAACACTGCTCACCGCTGAAGGTACTCCAAACTGTAAGATGCTTTCAATGGATACCGCATATTAAAGACGTAATATGCTGCAAACCACCAGGTGAAACAGCTGCAGAATTCTTTGGTCGAAAACTTCATGCTGTTGCGCTCAATAAGTAAATTGAAGTGGTCTGAGCTGTACACCGTTTCTCCCATTGCTAGTATAATCGGGTGATCAGGAATTGTAGGGTTTTTATCCATATAATCCTTTAGCGATAACATCTGAAAAATATACGAAGTGGTGATGCAATTATTTACTTTCCAAACAATACTTTTATGCACAATGCATAACACACAACCAAGAATCTATAATTTTAATAAGCGCACAACCGGACTGGTTTCAGCAAGCTTAAAAGCAAAAACTACTGCTTTTTCGAACTCCATGTTACTGAATGTTAGGCACCCATAATTAGACCTATGAATGGCAGTTAATCCTTTAAAATCAAGCTGCTATCGCCCATAAGGATCTCTAGAGAGACTGTTTCACCCTTGTCTGTCTAGATAGCTTTATGGGGGAATGCCTGATTTTAAATGATCAACTACCGTTCACAGGCCTAAATATTGGTGCCTAACATTGTAGAATGGAGCCCCAAACAAGCAGTAGTTTTTGCTTTTAAGCTTGGTGAAACCAGTCCAGCTGTGTGCTTATCAAAAAACCATGCAAGCGTGCCTTTGCTCTCTCCACAGAGTATTCTCTAACTGACGAGCCTAAATAAGGACAAAACAGTGTCGGAAGAGATCTCTATGGGGTATAGAATAAACTTGTATTTCCCTGCGGCATGATAACTATATTAAGGTACTTTACTTCAAGGTTATAAAGTTCATAAATAAAATTTTTCGAGAATTTCTATTTTTTTATCGATGCACTACGATTCCAGTGATGTTGCTATAAGCAGCTCCAATGTATGCAGCGGCAGTTTCTGATATTATGTCGGAGCTGTTGTTTTGAATCGTGGCTTCCCTGATCAAGGGCGGTTCTGTAGTGATGTTAGTTGTTTGCTTCCTATTTAGTTGTATTGTAGCAGTCTCACGGGACAGAAGATTTTTTGTGGAAGATTACCGCGTTGCGCAGTTTTGCTAGTTGGGTTTGTGCTTATTGATTTGGTGTACTGTTAAGACTTTTTTGACGTGATAACGTCTTAAGCAATCTCCGGGTACGGCCAGAAACCAGTCACGAAAGTATGTAACGGAAACAGCGACAATCATACAGTGCTGCCGTGGATGCTGAATAGAGCATGTCAGCATGGGAACTGGCTCCGAGTCCGGTTCGAGTAGCTTCTCCTCTGCTTCAAACTGTTTCATTGGAGTTGCGAGAATTGTCTCTGTCCTGTTAGAGGATTTTTCGTTAGCGGTTCTTTCTAGAAGTTTGCGTGCGATTCACCATGTTTTCTCGAGCCAGAATTTCCTTGTTCACTCGACCTATGTGACACCAATCGCCGGGAAGTGTTGCGGGTGTCCCAGTCTCTGTCATCACGGCGGCTCCTTTCGGGAGTCTTACGGCTTCTCAAATTCCGAAAATATAAAATTGTTACACTAAATGTACGAAGAATATAGGACGCTGCAAACCATGCAATGACAAAACACGGCAATAAACACGAAACACAGAAAAAAACGTTTTTTAGCCATTGAAACTGCAACAATGGAACTGAACAGGAAGGAAACAACAAACATCACTTCAGGACTGACCGTGGCTATAGGTAACCACAATTCAAAACAGAACCGAAACAATACAAGGAATTGCCGCTACATTAAACAAACATTGGTGCTGCCGATAACAACATCAATGGCAGCAAAGCGCACTGATAAACAGAATGGAAATTCTCGAAATGTTTGCTGACACCTGTTTTTTCATGAACTCGATAACCGTGAGGAAAAGTACCTTAATACAATCGCTAAATGAGAGCAGCTTGATTTTAAAGGTAATCTGCAATATAATGCCAATGAAGTTTTAATCCAAACTTTCCAGTTTCCAAACTTTTACAGTTTTTTTAAGGGATAAAGGTTTATCAAGCGGTTGTTATACCCATCATAAAGTTGATTTGCCGTAACGTTTGCCCGTATGATTAGCCAACCCAAAATACCGACAATCTCTTTATTTTCTCATTTCTGAAAAAATTTAAGTTCAGTTTTCAGTAAGTAACTTCCAACTGTTTTCACTATTTATTTTGAGTTTCCACCAATGGAAAGGTCTCGAAGACAATAAATGTTGTATTGGATTTTCATTGTCACAAATAGGCGATATACAACAATCCTGGGGGAGCTCCTGCCGGGGGGGGGGGGGGAGAACTTAGGCGGTGCCTGAGAAGCATTTATCTTTATTTTATTTGGCATAATTAATTTTTTTTTTGCTTACCTTCGTGTATAGTTTGTTTAAACTATCAAAAATTCACCTGTTTTACTATGATCAAATACAGCAAGAAATTTCATTCGCAGAATGAATAAAAAAATTATATTAGCTATGTCCTTGGTTAAATAAAAGAGTTACTGCAAATCAAATTGACGTTTAGACCTAAATGTTTTGCTACAGATATCTTAATTTTGTTTTGTGCATAATGGCAATTGCGGAGAAATTTACGATTGCATGCTCAAGTACAATTATTGTAAATTAACAATGAACCCTACTACCGTAATGTCACTAGTTTCATGAACAAATAAGCATAAAACACGCTCACAGACAAGTTATTTTTTGCTACTGTCTTGTTTATTTTTATTAAGTTATCTAACATTTAACAGTTGTAGGTTGCCGGTTAATTGTTATGGTCATTTTTAAGGTCCTTCGACTGGATGGAGAGGCCCCGTAATGAAAGTGAACCAAAACATTTTCGTGTAAAACTGTAAAATACTTACTCCTGTACTGATGATTATTGACGATGACTCTTCTTTAAAAAAGGCTGGAAGAAGTGCCAGTACTGCTCGGGATTTCATTTGTTCACCTGCATCAGGCCCGACTCCTTCCGCCACTTCTTTCAGAACTTATTGGAACTTTTTTTGATCCATGAATTTTATTAGTTTTGTGTATAATAATCCAAGTTTGTTGTCAACTCCATGTAAGCTGACTTGGGTGCCGACAAGAACTTCAAAATGGTCTAGTAAGTGCTGGCCCACGCCGAGGAAAGGCCATAATGCAACGATTTCTTTTAAGGGGAGTTGGTCATTAATATTGCTTCGTTGGCTGCCAAACGTCTTTTCCATCAATGAGTGCACGACAGGTTCATTTTCTTCGCTATCGTACAAACTGCCGTTGTACAATTCAACAAGTCTTTTTCTTGCGACTTCTTGAGACTCTTCAGTTTCTTCCATGGGTAAAGCTGGGTCCCAAGAAGTGGCACCATACGAAGAGGCCAAAGATCTTTTTGACCGCTTCGGTTTTTTATTTGTACTCGACGTTTGTTGCGGCCGTTTCAAGTTATCCTTGCGATACTCCATCTTGAGTAATAGTTCCTCAACGCCATTGCTTAAGTATTTTCCGTCAACCACTACCTCAAACGTTTTCGGATACTTATTGACCATGGTGACAGCTAGTCGTCTGAGAAACGTTCTGGTGACTGCTTCACCAGAACTATCGAGGACTTGTTCCACTGATATACGAATTGCTTCTCGAAACTCGTGAGGGGCAGGTTTGCTTGCGGTTAAACAACTTTTTATAAAGTTTCTTGGTAATCTATTCCAATCGAGCATGAAGGGCCCTTTACTTGGTTCAACCTGACTCGCCTGGGAAAGCAGACCTGAACTTGCCGATGCATTTGGAGCGTTACATGATGATGTGGTACTTTCAGGCGTAAGCGGTGTAGAAGTCATTGATGGTGATGTAGTGATTTCAGGCGTAAGCGACATCGACATCACTGATGGCGTAGAAAGAACTAAAACACAAATAGATAAGTCATTGAAGAAAATTGTTTTAAAGGAAAATAATCCATCACAGATGGTTACACAGCAATAAAATCAATTAAAATAATGGTTATGGTGGAGAAAGTAGTAAAAATATAGTACGTATTGGGTCCTAAGCTAGACCTTCAGTAAACTTTCGAAGAAATGTCGTCCGTCATGAGTGCACTAATTCTGTGAAATGTTGGGATGTAGCCGCACCCAACACTTGAGATTAGTGTGTTCTTGGAGAACAATGGTCCTCCGAAAATTTACTAAGGGTGCACATATTTTTTATCCACTAGAAGCAAGAAGCAAATTTTATCTAAATATTCGGTCCGGGAAATCTTCTGTAATATTAAAACGACAATTAAAATTGTTAAGCTGTCTTAACCTTTTCTTAACTAATATTTAGCTAAATATTCGGCAATAGGCCTAGCCTATAGGGTGAATTTTGATCAGGTTAGGCCTAATTAACTTGGTGCTGAAAATTCGTTTTAATTAAAACCTGGGGACGCTTTAAACTGATGTGGATGTAGTTTCGTTGATTCCTATTGCCCAGTCTGTAAAAATGGTGAAAACTCGAATTTTCGATTGACGCTGCAGGCATCTTCTTCTGGAAAGGCAGAGTCCATTAAAAATTCGAGTTTATCACCACTTCACAGACTGGGAGACAGGCATCAACAAAACTACATCAATCACTTCAACCGACCACTTTACCATTAGGCCTAGCAGAGTGACACGGTATGTAAATAATACGTCGCTCTCTCAAACCACGCAAGCATTGGGTTCAGTATTGGCCTAAATCAGAAATCCCCCCTCCCCAATCTCCCTGAAACACCGTGCTTCCGAGCTAAAGTCCGTCATACACATGGTGTGGTTGTTGTGGCATCATCCCTCTTTTTACCTATAGGGATGGTGATTGGTGTAAAGCCGTCGAAAAGAGTCAGGCGATTTTGCTCATACACACGGTGTCAAGTCGCTACTCCTTGTCTTGACTGCTGGGGTGGCCTTGACCAAGTGTGAGAACACCTGACAATTTAGCGGGTTTTCTTCATCTGATAAAGATCAGTGATCCTATTGGCTGACCAGTCCCCTCTACTGCCTCGATTTCGTCGCCGAGCTCGGCGTCTTTATTTGCCCAGTCCATTATTTCGCGACAGATGCCATGACATCCCAAGGCATAAAGCGGAGCTGTCATACATGCAGCGACATAGGGGCGACTTAAGGTATTCGCTACCTTAAAGCCAAAAGAGGGATGGTGCTGTGACAATCACGCTTATGTATGGCAGGCCTTAAGCCAGACGGACACTCTCCATGTTTTGCCCGTGTTTCTGAGGGACTCGACCACCCCCCGTACTCTTGGACGAACACACTAAACGTTCACAGGCACATAAAACTGGAGTGCTGGTGTCAGATATTCAACTGCGCACCTTCTTTGTGCAGATCATGGACGTTCAATTTTTGAAGGTTTTTGTTTTTGCCTGGGTTATAGGGTATCAGTTTGTCAAATTTCCCCCTCTTTACTGCCTTGAGCAAACACGTGTCACGATATCGGACAACTAGCGACCTAGGCCGTTCTTGTCCGTTTCTCGGTCCGGTTTTTTAATGGGCCGGAAAGGGGTCGTACACTGACCGGGTTGGGCATTATTCCGAGCATTTGATCAAATTTGACTGGGCTACAAATGGAAATATAGATTTAAAGGTTGTTATACTATGTAACGACCAGCCGCCGATAAACCTCCGTTTTCGTGGCGAACAAATTTTTTTTCTTGAACGCCCAAAACGCCAAAAAGACCTCGGTCTTCTTTCTTCTGTAACTCCATCAATAATGGGCTAAAAAGGCCAAACTCTTCAACCCTTAATAGCCACACACTCCAGCTTTAATTCTAGCAGAACAGAACTTTAAATTATTGTGTTTTGTCTGCAGCAAATAGTATGAAAAATTTCCACTAAGATCATAAACTGTCTTTTAACTTTACAGTTAAACATCCGACTTAACTAATACGTTATAGCATTTATCTAAGCTAGATTATTTAACCTTTTTATGTATTCTTTTACCACCAGAAACGCTACCATCTGTCCGAAACAATTCGACATCGGCATTTTAGCGGACACGAATTTTGCATATTTATTTTTGCTTTAAATCTCCAACAAAGCTCCGACTGTGACCATCCGAATGTTGCCAATAGCCCATCTTCTATTAAACCGATATCTTGAAAAGATCTGTTCACCATTCCATCCCAAAGTCAGTCTGTGCATTAAAACTCCGCCCCCCCCCCCAACTAGTTGTGGTGTATAACACTGCAGTCTTCAGTTAAAGCTGGTAAAATTTAATAGTAGTGATTTATTCATTACCCAAGCCTCACTACTCCAAGCCTCACTACTAAGCTTTAACATGAGCCATTTCACAAAGTACTCCTGTAAATATTCAATCCATAGTCCATATTTTAATATAACAGCCATTTCCGAATGTACACTTGAGTAAAACTCATTTTGGCCTATCTTTACACGTTGCTACTCCTTCAAACGGCTCTGCTCCAAAATCCTTTGCCAAACCGACTTTCCCTCCATATTGTGAGAAATAAAGTGAGAATGGCTATTGCAGAATGGTGAACATTTGTTTTTAAGACTCTTTTCTACGAGGAAATAAAGTGAATGTATTTTTTGATCAAGAATTCCTCTCCTACTCTCCCCCTCAATTTTTTTTGTTTGTTTTTGAATCCCAGGTCCCGGCTGTGCTACACGTTAGGTTGAATCACGATTATAGGTCGGTTAAAATTAATCTGAAAAATGTGCACGATACTCGAACTTCAATTTTTGATAGATAAACGGTAATTGTGTGATTTGCGTGTCAGAATACTACATTTTGGTTGATCCCGCAGAAGCTTTTCACGGCTGTAAATCCCAAGTCACATTTACTATAGTTCCAAGTTTTTGTTGGGTGTTTGTTTTTGAACACTTGTAAAAGCCGTGGGAGCGATTAAATACAGCCTTTAGCTCAGTTAGGCCTGGTTTATTTTATAAATCCTGTAGTCGAGAAAACAAAACAAGTTGCCTGTAGATTGAACTAAGAACCATCCTCATGCTGTCGGAATGCAACGGTCTTGGGTTAGAGTTTCAGGCAGGATAAATTGCATTTGGTTTTTTTTTCCCTCATAGTTATGAGAACTTCAACAAAGTTGGTTACGTAAGACTCCCGGTGGTGATATAAAATGTAATTCTGTAGATCAGTCATGTAAAGATGCTAATTCTGAAGTTCCATCCTCCTTTACATGTTTCTCTGTACTATTACAGAAGCTAAATTGTAAAGTGGTGTAATAGCCTACTGCATATTTTCCTACCAAAACCAAATTTAATTATGTTGGGGGAGGGGAGGGGGGGAGTAAAATCTACCAAAAATAGTTTGATTCGACAACTTAACCGCTTTTAAAATAATCCAGCTGTTGCCATCTGGTCATCTCTCCAGGTTTGCAATTAAAAGAAAAAGAATTACACAGCTTTAGAGAAAGTTCAAGTTTCACGTCATCAAACAGATAGGCTGAACTACATCGCGACCACAGTTGGAGTTAAGTGTGCTCTTTTAGAACAGTTTCTTAAGTAAGGAGATGTGCACAGATTTATGATAAGGCGAGTGCTGCGATAATTTTAAACTAAATTGAAATGTGGGGTCAGATGAAGGTGTGAATTACAATCATCGAAATATACCCTTTTTAAGCTGTTTGTGCGACTATGGCTTTACATATAGTTTCTTAAATTTGTTTATTTATTCTTACTAGCATAATACTGCATGGGCAGCTGAAAAACTGAATTTTAGACTTAAAAAAAAAACACTTCCATGGTTTTACGGAATACTCCTTAACACGGTGTTGAAACAGCGTCAAACTTCAATAATTTACATCAAACTTTTTATATCACCTCTAGCGGCTGGTGGTCTGCTGCCCCCCCCCTTCCCCCCAGTTTTGATTGTGCACTGCCAGATGTGTCTGCAAATTTAAAATAAGCCCGTCCCTGCTAATAATCACAATGTTTCTGGGATAAATGGATCCCCTTTACAAATGCAGAAGTTAGCTCGTAGGCTTTGTATGAAAACAAAGTAAACACCGAAAAGGATAGACAAAACCTATCTATTGCTGGACGGAACAGGTAATGCAAACGCAGACGTGAGTCCCAAGAATCCGCTTCCCTGCGATGCGAAGGTTCTTGCTTTTAAATGTGATTAAATTAAAAATATTCCATTGTATATTGTATAAAGAATAATCCATAAATTTAGCTTGTGTTTCCATTATCACGATCACTAGCAATGCTTCTTTTATTTTCGTACGAAACCTTTGAGACGCGTTCTGCATTTAAAAACGATCTGTATTTATCTTGGAAACGTCGTGATTATTTCCATTTAATGCGCACTGGGTCCTACTGGACTCTTTAGTATTTCAAAGTACTGCCAGATGTGCACTAAATGTTTGGATCGTACTGGTAGAGTGCGCTCACAGCAGTTAATGAACTGTTTTGAAAGTTACCTCGATGGTGCGCTCGATAATGTGAAATTTGCTTCTGCGCTCGTACCAAGGATTCGATGCCGAAGGGGAAGGCGTGGGCGAGTGCGGAAAGAAAGCTTCGAACAAAAAAAGTTAAGGATAAAAAAAACCGTGGAATCAAAACCTGAAGGAAAAAAAAAGACCAACGGAAAAAGCCGCGTCAAAAAAATTAGGTATTAAATAAAAAAAAATACTGCCTAAATGTAGTTATGTGCGTATTAGCTTAATGCTGCGCGATCAAGGTTAAATTGCTTACTTTTGAAATTATTAAAGGCATACTCGAAATCCCAAATTCCTGAACTGGGGTAATGTTTTTTTTTTTTTGGGGGGTGGGTCGGTTCGTCGTCAGTTTAGCCGGGTGACATATGATCAGTAAAGGAAAATTCGTGAAATCACGAGTAAGTTATGGCAGGAACGAACAAAGCATACACGTGAAGCCTTAAGTAATTCCTTGTTTTGGTACAGTGTCGGCTTGCCTAGCTTATCACCATGCCAGACGTGCTGGTAAAGTTTCCATATAAGGGCATTGTCCATTGTTGCGCGCACGTGTAACTTTATTTTAGTTATATTTTTGTAAATTTTCCAGATTTTCTTGGCGATTTTTCCCCATGGTGTCCAAGCTTTGCTTTCCCGCTTGCCTGGCCAGCGGAAAACCGTGCTTTTCTGCTGGATCCCGAGCCATGTTGGGATAGCAGGGAATGAACAAGCTGATTCTGCTGCGAAAGGGGCCCTTTCTGGCCCTCTCGGTAGGGATCTCAGCCTTGTTCC
>JAHWFP010059299.1:0-15619 GCA_023313725.1 Lithobius niger
GGGGGGGCTGCTACAGAAATTACGTAACATGGGCATCACGGGCAACATCCTTCCCTCAGCCATTTTATTTCTAACTGTACTAGACATGTTTCCGCTAGTGTTACCAGCGGTGTGCCGCAGCAGGGCCCTGTTTTGGGACTCCTGCTCTTCTTGTTGTATATCAGTGAGTTGCCCAGTGCTGTTGTTAACTTGTGATCGTCTGGTCGCTGATGTGAAGATTTATCACAGTACGTTTCTAGTTAGTCCGGTGTTCCCTACAAATGGATCTTCATGAGTTCCAAAGGTGGAGATCTGAAAATACGTTCCCTTTTAATGTTGGCAAGTGTTCTGTACTTCACCTCGCCAAGACAAATGCTGGTTATGGCTATACTATTAATAATATTATTGGTGATCATGACAGAACACCAAAATGCTGGAGGGAGGGGGAAAGAGTCAGGTTCACTAGGGATATGAAGGTGGCAGGCACCCACTGCCATATAGCAGATAGCAAAGCCAACCAGATGCCCGGTGGAATCCAGAGGGGTTTCCGGTACCTGGATGTAAGAGCCCTGCGATTTAGGTCTCACCTTTAATACTGTGTTTAGGTACGGAACCCATAAGTGGGATGAAAGCAAGCACACATGTTTGCTTCCGTCATACAATATGTTAACATTAAAAAAATTGTACAAATTCGTATTGGCCCATAACTTAAAAAAAAAATTAAAACTTTGATTCCCCAAAAATTCCTATAATTTTTTTTTACTTTAGAGAACAATTCGTCGCAAATTAAGATAAAAACGTAAAACGACTACATTAAAAAATCTGCGCAAATTAAAATTAAACAATTATTCAATACTTGAATTTTGGGCTGAATACACTGAATGTTCAATATTACCGAATACTCGTCAGAATACTCAGTTACATTCGTACTTGGAATCTCAACGCTTTCTAATTATTTATAATAAGCATTATTATTTATAAGCATCCTCACTTACAATTGAAAGCTCCATACAATTTGCAAGATCTGCTGCTTGGTTAAAGTGGCCCACTGGGCACTCGCATCCGACGTCCGGCTTCAACCGAGCAAGCCGGATTTCACACCCATTGAAAGTTTGAGAACAGGTTTTCCTTGTAACGTATATAGTCAGTCGTTCAGAATATGGGCCAAACCTTCCTGCAGTTTTGGTGGTATATGTTGAGGAACTACAGCATTATTCACAACTAAGCAAATACAAACCACTTCGTGCAAAGATTCTTTCCTGTACAATAATAGCAGCAAGAAATATTAATGAGGAATACAACTTCTTCATTAAGAGTAACATGCAAGAACATGCGTGAACAAAACAAAAACTTAACATGAAATTGACAAAATGTCAAGATGAAGTAAAAATGGAACTGAAGAAATCATGACCTTCAACAGAGCAAACTTGATTCAATCTCATGTATTGATCGCAGGGCGGACTTACGGTTTTATTGCAAAATCCAAATTGTATTGCTAAGGTTCTGCCTACACATAATTTGCCGAATTCCAATTACCGACGTCCCTCAACAAGGCTTAACTTTCAACCATTATTTTGTCAAAAGAACCGTAGTTATCTTAGAGCTCTAAAGACCAAATGTTTATAACAACGTATAGAGGACAGATCGATGTTGATGACAAATCTGATCTTTACATCCATCGGTAATGTCCAAACCAAAACATGTTAACCCTTTGCATACCAGCAAGATAATTCGATTAAAAAAATGAAAATCCTAAAGGAAAAGAGGGGTTTTTGAGAGGGTAAGTAAAGCCCAGCGTAGTGGTCAAGGACTTGGCCTCTAGGATAACAAGAAGCTAGGTCGAATCTGGCAACTCACTTCGCATTTACGTAAGAAACTGTTCAGTTTATGATCGCCCTTGGAAGTCAGGGGGTTAAAGGCATTCGTTACATGGGTTTCCCCATTTAGAGCCAAGAAATCTTGAAAACTGCAGCCAAACAATTCAGATTTTTTTTTAATTTAATGGCTGAATTGAATCTCCTTTCTGTATTTGAAACACAGAAAAACGACGCTCAAAATTCAATAGTCAACACAAATCAACGATCACGAATTTTCGATAAGAAGACGGCTAAAAATTCAAAATGTCCTCATCCTCCCATCTTCATCAGGCTGTTCTGTGTTTTCTTCTGTTTACATCTCCATTGTCACGTGCTTCGTTGAGGATGCTGTTTAAACTCGGCGGTTCACGTAGCCCTCTGCATGCTTAAGGCCTATCTTGTCTTACATGTCATATCTCCGTGAGTGGTTAGCCAAACTGTCGACTAATAAAGAACTCGACTGATGGAAATGATGGTCCTTGAAGGTTCATGAGTGGTGTGCCCGTTTTTAATTCATGTTGGATAGCCAAAGACTCTTATCCCTCTCAAATGTCTGTTCCTCCTGAGAGAGATAGAGTCTTTGGCTATCCAGCATGAATTAGAAACGGGCAGACCACTCATGAACCTTCAAGGACCATCATTTCCATCAATCGAGTTCCTTATTAGGCGAAAGTTTGGCAAACCACTCACGGAGAGATGGCATGTGAGGCAAGATAGGCAGGAGAGGGCTAAGTGAAGCCGAGTTCAAACAGCATCCTCAACGAAGCACGTGACAACAGAGATGTAAACAGAATAAAACAGAGTTAGACGCATCATGATGAAGATATACAGGAAGACGAGATTTTTAATTTTTCGTCATTCCCTCATCGAAAATTCGCGATCGCTGATTCGTGTTGACTTTTGAGCGTCGTTTTTCTGTGTTTCAAGTTTTCCAAACATTCAAATGGTTGGATCCTTTGTATATTGTATTCATAATGCTTTAATTCGTGTCAGTAAGTCACCAGCATAATAATACCAAAAATAAAGTTCAGAGATGTACTGAAAAATTTGATAAAAATAATACTGCATGAATGCCAGAGGGGTGCCCCCCCCCCCCCCCCCAAAAAAAAAAATGGGAGTTGCTAATTCTAGCACAGGCAGCAAAGAATGACAATCCAATGTCATTATCTTATTGTATCAGACGATAGGATAATTACATTCGATTTTCATTCATTGCATGTGTTAGAATTAGCAACTGGCATGAAATTTTTATGTTGGGGGATGGGGGAAGGGGGAGTCCTTCGCTTGGCATTCACGCAGTATTATTTTTACCACATTTTTTACAACTCTGACTTTATTTTCTGATGGCTTACTGATACGAATTAAACCATTTTGAATACAAACAAAAGACAAGGTATCATATCCAGTCCCCGAAAATCAATGCCAAGCTTTGCAGTGAAATAAGCTGGCTAATTTAAAGTCCAGTGACATCGGAGGAAAAATGGCTGCCCCATAACATACGAATGGAATGACGAGTCTTCCAAAACCTACCTCAACTAATAACAACACCACCTTCAAAAACTCTGTTTCCTTCAAGCAGGATCTCCTTCAAGCAGGGCAGTACAGCAATAAGGAAGTTAAATGCACCTTTTGATACATCGGGTTTATGCTAATAATTTAGGCCTACAGACACACAAAAACTTTAACGAAACTATAAAATTGTTTGTGTCGGTAAGTCACAGTTGTACCATGGCTGATTGTATGGCTAGGACTGCCTTACTGGACACGCACCTTCACAGAGGTGATGTAAATGCTTAAGCAGGTATATGGTAGCTTCACATCGACTTTAAACATACTTGATGTACTTGAAAATTATTATGTTTTTTTTAGGCAAACGATTGAAGCAGGCATTTTGCTTCAAGTCTTTATCTATATTAAAAGAGCTCGCAATGTTACAACATAACCGAAGGGCAACCTTCACCAATGTTGGTCGCCACTCGCCAAAAGGCAAGGAAAATTCAGCAGTTGGCGACTTGGATTTTAGAGCTACTCGCCAAAATTGCGACCGATTAACAAACCCTGATGCTTAAATTGTCATATCTCGAGAACCGTAAATTAGCTAGAAACAAGCGGTTTGCGGCGTTGCGTGCAGAATTACAAGGGCTCTCCAACCAAGTGTGCAACAATGTCGCTAGCTACTTTAGTCGATTGGAGAGTTAGATTATGCAAACAATATTTCAGCATTAAGTGGTAGCACAACTGCTAAAATTATTTCTACATGGCGAGGACGTAATGGGCAATGGCGAGTGGCGCACAATTCACATTCATGAAGGTTGATTTCATTTTAACCTTTGAGCCACGATGTACAGAAAAAAGGACAATAAGTCCTTCGGGTCGCTGCCAGCTTTGTTCAGGGTTCCGGTGACTGCGAGCAGCGCACAGCACAGTGGTTAGTGCCCTCGTCTCCAAAGCAAGTGAATACAAGGGAAAAGCAAGTGACAAAAAGGGTTATAAAACAGCGGGGCAGATCAGCTAATTTTATTTTTACTTTTTTTTTAACCTCAAGCAACAAAAACAGTGTTGATCAGCAACTCCCTAGTCAAAATGCTGGTTGTTCGGTGGTAAAACTAAAGCAGTACTGGCAGGCGCAAGCATACAGCGCTGTCTGACAGTATTGCTATGCAACATGGACCTATGTGTAAATAATTAGAAAAATCACACGCCATTAGCCCCCCCCCCCCCCAGACCAATAACAACGTTTCTGTGATTAAACATTTGCCTCACCACTCAGAATACCACCACGGGCCCCCGCGCCATCAACGACCAACTAAATAAAACTAGACTAGCATAAAGCCAATGAAAATTCAAGGCAATAACGCAAAGCTTCTTAGCTCAACTTGTTTTCTTCCCAAACCCCGAGTCCTACACGTGGCAGGCCAACAAATTAAATCCTACAAGGCGAATCGCTCGGTTTTCTGCGAAACTATCCGGGTTGAAAGCAATCAGTTTATAGTGAGCAGTTGCGGGGGAGAAGAGGACAGGGTGGGGGAGGGAGAGCAAGAGAAATTTCAAAGACATGGATATTTTACAACAGGTCAGTGGGCCAGGTAATGTAATTAAATACCGGTTTTCAGTTTGCAGGCATTTCAAAAACAGCATGTTTGTTGGTTTTCCAACTATTTGGTCGTCAAGATTGGCTAGTTACTTCCAAGGTTATTTTCCGTCTGGAAGAAATTTTGGAAGAAACTATGCAAGGGACCGGCCATTATTATTATTTTTTTTTTTGGGGGGGGGGAGGGGGTGCCAAAGGGAAATCGGGGGGAAAGATATTGTGTATTTTTTTGGACCCCTCTGAGGGGAATTCATAAATTTTTTGGGCCTGGCTAGGAGGGAGGGTTTCCACACAAACCTCTTAAAAAAATCTGACTTTCCTAGGCATCCCAGGCAAAAAAAGTCTAAAATACCAGGTGCAACTGGTTGATCTTGGTTTCTATTGCCTTTATGAAAACATTACGTATAATTTTAGTAGCAGTTTCTTCCTTTGTAATGCTCAATCCCCTAGGGATGAAGTTGGCTTCACTGCCATGCTCGCATCCCCCTTTCCACTGCGCATGCTCGTGGACCTCCATATAAGGAGCCGCCATAATGTTGGGCGTTATTTTTCTTCCATTCCGGGTCTACCTTGTCGACCGAGAGGGGAGGCCAGGTGGGCCACAGTAATGTATGTTTTCATAAGGGTAATAGAACCCTAAATCAACCAGATGCACCTGGTATTTTGGACTTTCTATGTGCCATGAAAATATCCATTTCCTATAATTTTAGTAGCAGACCTCGTCCCGCGGGGGCGAGTGCCAAGGTGCTGCGAGCTGGCTGCCCCGGAGTATAAGTACCCCGTGAACCGATCGACGCTGTCGACCCGGGTCGAGGCGTGAAGGTGAGCACCTGACAGGGGACAGAGACCGTTGTTCAGGGCTAGGTAAATGAAGAGTTTGGCACGCAGACATTTCAAAATGTCCATTACCTGTGAAAGAAGCTTGTCGAAGTGAGTTGGTGGGCTTGATGGAGAGGTTCGCACTGTGAATGAGGAGAGATCCAGACGGACGAATGCCAGGTGATGGCATAAGCGGTTGGTCCGTGAAGAACTGGAGGAGTTTGAAGGAGTCCGTCGGAAGTCGTAGTGTGGTGGGATCCGCCAGGGAAGGTCTAGTAAGCATAGGTAGATTCAGTCCTAAGGGTGGGCGCAGGTGTCCTCACAGAATCCTGAGGCCCGGCGGGGCAGAAGATTGTAGTGATGGGAGATGATGAACACTGCTGAAGTTACGGAAGAACGGAGTCCCAAGCGTGGAGGCTGCCATTCGCCCGGAGTCGCAGAGTCCGAGGGAAGTTACAGAACAGGAGGGAGTCCAGAGTCCGATGTTTGTTAATTTTGAGGCACTCACAAAATTTAGAGGCGGAAGGGCGTAGGGCCCTGAAAGCGTCAGGAATCCAGAGGAAAAATTGATGAGTCACTGGAAGTTGTGAAATTGATGCAAAGATGTAGCGGCAATTTTGACTTGGTTTGTTGTTTTTTTTTTGTGAATCCGAAGGAGGGTAGATGCCGGGAAGTCCGATTCTGGACCGAAACGGGCCAAAATGCGTAGGGATGGCTGCAGTCCAAAGTTGTGGTGAGAAAAGTGAGGATGAAGCGGACTTCCCGGGAAGAATATGGCTAAAGGTAGTTAAGGCAGGACTCGGAGTACCGATCCTTTGGCTCGGGCTTGGCAATCCTAGTATGGAGGATCATGTATTAATATGGACGAGCACTGGATTAACCCTGGAAAAACAGGGATGAAGGCGGGGTATCGTCGAATTGCCAGACCATGTAGGATGACAATTGTTGAAGAGTAGCGGAGGAAGAAGACGCAGACCATGAAGAGACCGCCGTCTGAGCAGTTTGAAGCATCGCAGAATCTGCTCCCAGGCAGGAATCTGAAGCCGGGAGAAAAGTCGGCAGAAGGCGTTGCAAATGGATGGGGAGTAGGAGATTCAGTTGAGGAGCTACAGTTTGTTACGGTGTCTCGAGAAACGGTCGGTGGTAGAAAAAGTTTATCACATGACCCTGCTTGAATCGGTCTGGGCGAGACATGGGGAGTACATGAGGCAAGCGTGTATGTGACTGGGCGTAATAGTCGTCCCGCCATGTCGGGGATGGAGGGAGTGGCAAAAGCCATACAACACGACAAAGCTACTTTTTCAAAAAAGAGTGTTCCATGCCTGGAGGGTGGAGGCTCTTTCCTGTAGACGGTTGAGGTCGGAAGTGAAGGTAAGGTAGCCTTGGCGGAACGCAAGAAGCGAATCATGTCTTCTTGACGGTCCAGCTTACGTTGTAGGGCAACAAGTGACGCCGCTGATGAGCGGAATTGGATGTCCATAAGGCATCAGTGTCCTGTTGAAACAAACGGAGCACAGTATCTAGCCAGGCGAAGTTAATCTGAATGAATCTCTTCTAGGGAAGGGAGTCGCGGAATCCGTGTCGAGTCAGATGCAGGAGATGTAGACGAGGGATCAAGAAGTTGAGACAGAGCTGCAGTCGTTGAAGGAGTCTTGTTCTTTGTCGGCAGACCTGGTGTGGCTTTTGCGCGAGACTTCTTAGCACATTGGTGTAGAGGGTCTTGAGAAGGGGATGCCGGAGAAATCTGGACCAGATTGGCGAAAGTTACTTTCTTCAAGTGTCCAGAGAGAACTGAAGAGTCCGCGGTACCGGAGGATCGGCGTTGAGACCGCTTGAGGTTCTGTTGTTGATTTTTGGTAAGTCTTCATAAAATTACTTACCATTCGTCGGCAATGATTTGGGCACACACACTGCATTTGCGGGTGAACCAGTTAACAGGACCGGTTAAACTAACAGCAAGGATGGGGATCCAAGTGGAATTTGGAAGCCAAAAATTCGAGACAGGAGCATCGTACGGGTGCTGGATACGGACCCACATGGCCATCCACTGGGGCAGAAGACGGGGGATCATCAGAAGAGCCTTGGTCTTTTATAGGTGTGGGAGAATTGGCGGGTCATTGGGTGGAGTCGCCATGACAGAAACTGGAAGAACCACTGAACGGGATAAGCGGCCGTTGAAAACCGTTAGAAAGCGTATGCGGTGAAGCAAGTGCCACATAGCGAGAAGGAGAAACAGTGAGGGATGCCAGAGGCCCGTGAGGAAAAGCAACGGTCCGTGTCTTGTGATGATAGAGCCGGGGAGTGAACCGGTATCCAGTGCCTATGGTTGGCTTAATATTCAACCCCTTTATTCTGCCTTCTACCCCGCCTCACCTTCTGGATGCCAGCGTTGAGCGCATGGCTGGTGGTGAGGACGAGTGTCTGGGAGTCAATGCGAGGGGCAGGAGTGAAGGAGAGGTGCGTTAAAAGGGAGATGGGGAGTCCGTTGAGTGAGTAGAGACGAATACCAGCACTGATATTGTGGGGCGGAAAGGGGAAACCGAAGACATCATAAGAGGAGCGGAGTTTATGTGTGAAAATGGTAAGCGTGGGGACAGAAAACCCGAGAACAATCTGGATTGCAAGAGCCATAGTGCCATAGCTGTAGAAGGGAAACGGGTAGTCCGCCGAAAGTAAAGATGCGAACCGACCCTTACGTTGTAGGGCGGAAAAAGGAAGCTGAAGAGTCCGCGAGGAGTCCCAGTATAGGAATAATCAACGTGGGAACGGAAAGCCTGAGAACAGTCTTGATCGCAAGGGGTGTCCAAGACGGACACTAGCTCTCAGGTTCTGGAGGCCGGTGTTGATTCCATGACGGGAAGTCGTGGAGTGATGTGTTGTCCTGGACATTGTTGTTGTCATCTTTGATGTAGTTTGTTATTGTTGTTTGTTGATGTCTTCTCTTTCTTCTCTCTCACTTGTCCTTTTTATTTGTGTGCGTGTTTCTTTAAAATAAAACTAGTGGATTCCGCTTCTTGCGGAGGCCATGGTGTCCGAAGCGGGGTAGATAGTTAGGCGAAGAATGCTGTTGAGCGGGTAGCTCATGGAAGCGGGGTTCATGGAGATTCTGGGAGAGGAGACCGGGATTCCAGGGGCATGATGTTGTCAGTGCAAGAAGTCCTGCGCTGGTGAAGGTGGGTCTGTCTGTATATGCGGCAGAAGTCGGCGTCTTAGTAGAGACAAGCCTGGTGATACCATTGATGGTGATTTGGATTCGCGGACGGTCATCGGAGATCGACCAAGCAAGGCTGGAGGAGAAACAACGGAGTCCGGTAACAACAATGGTAACAATAGGCAGGGAGAAGAGGAAGATGCCGGGTTTGCAGGAGCCAGATAGTGGTCCGCGAAGGTGGATGCAGAGCTGGATTGAAAGACATCAGGGAGTCCGGTGGAGATGGGGGCCGAGACAGAGGAAATTGAAGGAAAGGAACCGGGAGCCACTTGCTGAGTGTAGTGGAAGATCCTGTTGTGGTGGAGTCCGTAGGAAAGTGAGAAGGAGATCAGAGAGGTGATAAAGTCTGCAAGCCGACAACCGAAGTGGAAATTCAGGAAGCGGAAGCTAGGAGTCGGCGACGATTGAGATGAATTCTTGAAGACTTGGCAAAATGTGAGCGTCCATACTGACGAGGGGACGCTGCTTGGGATAAACGAGGCGGCCAAGAAATCCGACGCCATGGGGAGGAAGTGGAGTCCGTTTTGCTTATAAGCGAAGCGGGTCAGGGACCCGGCAAGATAGCGGGAGAAGAGTAGGAACCGACCGTAGGTTGACGGACTGCTGAGGAGTCCGGAGAGGCAATAACGGCTGTAGAATCCATAAAGAACGGTTGAGGAATCCGTAGACGGCATGCCGGCTGGATGACGGAAGCTCAGGAGAGTGAAAAAGAGTCCAGGGTGGAGTCCGGAAAGACCACCAAGTGTCCGTCCTGGCCGGGAATGGAAAGCCGATGAGAAAGCAGGGAGTCTTGAAGCCCCAAAAACCGGGATTCGGGGAACTTGGCAGTAACTCCGAGGAGACCGGCGGCAAGACTTGGAAACCATACGAAGGAGTCCGAAACGATCCGCAGAGGGATACCAGCATACACGATCCAGCGGATGCCGGCTAGGACAGGCGTGAGATCAAGGGAGAATCCGCCGAAGAATCCTTTAGGTCCTGGTATAACGGTGAAGAACAACGGGAGAGCCTAAGTGAAGGAGCCACGTGTTGCGGCTGCCCTAGGAAAAAAGAATGATGCCCAGCATTATGGCAGCCCCTTATATAGAGGCCCACGAACATGCGCAGTGGAAAGGGGGCTGCGAGCATGGCAGTGAAGCCAACTTCATATCTAGGAGATTGAGCCTTACAAAGGAAGAAATTGCTACTAAAATTATATGCAATGTATGTTTTCGTGGCACATAGAAATTGAATTTCCACTGACATTGGATGACAAACGGAAAAATGGACATGTTTTACTAACTAGTCTATAGCCTAAATCATTTGTATTTCGCTGGCGTTTCTTCAGCTCGGCAATTTCCCCATAAATTTTCTGAAATTGTTTTGACCATAAAAAATCCCCCAACCTTCCCAGGTTGTGTGGGAACTCACCCACATAGGGAAGGGGGGAGGGGGGGCACAAAAAAATCACCTGACCAAACTGGAGGAAAAAGTAATTTCTGAACCTCAAAAGTGACAGTTTCAGCAGTCAAAATTTCTGAAGATATTCCAGCTTATGCCCCCCACCCCACGATGTGAGTGTTTTCAAGCTATCTGTAACAGTACTACCTTATGTAGCTTTTTTAATAACATTTCTAGAAAAATATCCAGAAAATATCTTGGTTTTTTGGCTTCTTGTCTTTCAGATGCTGACTGTGTGGGCATACAAGCAAACAGTGCGTTCCTTGTGATTAGCATACAAAATTCGCCGCAAGATGGGTGCAAGGAACATCGGTGTTCACAGTAAATTTTTAACTCAACTTTGTCTTTTCGTTAAAAAACGAGGCAAATTTTCCTTGCAACTAGTGGTTACTTATCGGTGGGGAAGCCTTACTTATAGCACTTTGAATGCCACCATGGTGTAGCAAAGGGGGACGGGAAGTAGAGGGATGGGTAGGAGGATAAACTAAATGGGGAATATTATGCGAGACAAATTACCCGTCTCAATGATCGTCCAGGACAACATCGAGTGAAAAATGGAAAACAACCACGGACGGGCAAAACAAAACCACAAATCGAAAAGGAAATTTACCTGTCAAACCAAGCACTGGACGAAAACTGCGAAGCAAAACCCCGGACAGAGCCAAAAAAAACATCGTCTTAACACGCTTGTACAACGAGTCGATTGTTGCAACTTACATTCTTCCTCATCATTTATACACTAACACATTGTTGCTCATTTCCGAATTGCTCCTTCAGCGAAGAAGGAAATTGAGAAAATGCCCTTCTCCCAACAATGACCACTGCTTGCAGGGGGGAAGGGAAAAGCCGACTAACTGAATGCCATTGTCTAACTGATACTATACTAACATGGGCAATTCAAAGGTGGGAGGAAGGGGAAGGGAAGCTGGGAAGCAACTAACTTTTATCTTTAACTTCTGCTCTTTACAAACATAATGTAGTACGTCGTGGTAGAAAATGCACAGCGAAAGGGGCTTTTTAGAGGACAAAAAAGGTTGCTTGAGACTCCTGGAACCGACTTTATCGTTAACAAGTCTCCCCGGCCCTCATTTATCCGAATCCTTTCAATCACCGAGATTGGTGCCATGTTTTCTTACAAGTGGGCCATTTGCTTTTTCCCCTCCCTACAAGTTTCATCCATTAGAGTTCTGAGCATCGAATTGCATGTTGCATTGGTCCACCTTTAACGCATCATAAATTTGTATCCTAGCTTCGATAAACTGTGCATCTAAACTGTTTAAGCTGGATAAGTGTTAACTACTTTTCTTTATTTACTTTTGATTTTATATTTTTTAGTCGGTCCCAGACCAAACTCGACTCGAAATGAAATTGAGTTCGCACTTTGACCCTATTTTAAAGAACCATTGAGTAATGGTCAAGCGGAGAAAACTCAGTTGCTAAGGAAACCGCTCTGATGACTAGAAAGGAAACAGACCAAGTCACTGACAGTACTAAAGATCAGCCTAAGGTGGCAGACCATTTTAAACAGGGTTCAGACAGTTTTTCCATCTATCAGGGTTCAGACAGTTTTTTAATTCTCACTTTCCCTGACATTTCCAGGTTTTCCAGGTGAATCCAATGTCAATTTCCAGGTGTTTACAAGATGTTTAGTTAGGGAAACAGGCAGTAGCTAATGTTTTTATTAATGTTTGTACCAAAGTAATCCAACATCCCAGAAAATAGCTGTTTAGAGACTAATTCAGACGGGACATTTTCATCACAGATATTGGTACCAACCTAAAATTTGGTTTATTGAAGTAGTAGGCCTATCAAAAAAACTCGAACACATTTATGCAAAAACCGGTAAACTCTGCTGTGGTGTGGACTTCTGAAGAAGAGGAACGGTGTTATCTTCCTCGAAAATTTAAGTGGACTGTTGTAGAAACATTCTTGGAGGTGATATTTGTGTATTCATATAATTTATTATGTCGAACACATTAAAGCACAAATTAAAATATTTGCTACTAACGTACGATTTTGTTTCTGATCTACTAATTCAATGGAACTTAAAGTTTAGACACACAGGCATTTTTTTTCAAATTTCCTTTTTTTCCCCTGATTTTCTAGAAATTTTTGTTTTTGTCCGAAATTTCCCTGAGATTTTGGCTCCATTTTCATTTTCCCTGAGATTTCCAGGTTTTCTCTGAACCCTGTCTAACGGACATAATTCTGGCCTAATCTCAACTGGAGATTTTCAAATTTTTGCAATAAATAACGACCATCTTAAATTCGAATGGCATTAAATACATCCTCTCTCACTGTGTACCGAGCCACACCCAATTATCAATGACTCAAACTGCCAGGTTCGCTTTTGATGCTGCCTCAATCGATGCTGGTGCGTTGTCAGTTCTATGTGCGTGTGTATGAAGCTTTCAACACAATTTTTTGCTAAATATTACGTGTGTGATGGTATTTTTACTTTGTTCACCTGAGCTCAATTCTCAAAAAATTGTAACACTGTAAATGTTTATTTTTGTTTACGTGACAAACGGGGCGAAGCAGAGCAAAGTGCTTCTCGTTCTTTGCTGGAGTCTTTCTGTCTCTATGTTAACTTTTGAACCAGTTGTCCAATTAATTTTAAATTTTCCACGTGCATTATAGGACCTACACCCTATTTTCCAAATGCTTTACAGGACCTATACCATATTTCCCCCTTGCATTATAGAACCTAACCCTATTTACCAAATGCATTATAGGACCGATACCATATTTTTCACATGCATTATAGGACCTATACCCTATTTCCCAGATGCATTATAGGACCTACACCTTATTTTCCAAATGCATTATTAATACCTATACCTTATTTTCCAAGGGCATTATAGGACCTATACCATATTTTCCACATGTATTACAGGACCTATGATGCCGTATTTTCCAAATGCATTATAGCATCTATACCTAATTTTCCAAATGCATTATAGGACCTATACCATATTTTCCACATGCATTATAGGACCTAAACGCTATTTGTGGATTTAAGTTCGTAAGTAATATCAAAATAAATTATTTTTTTGGCGAAGAGAGGAGAATAGGACCAGTTAGGGAATAGGACCAAATTGAATGATGCACAAAAACGCTAAAGCGCACACACCAGGATGTATAAAGTAAAAATTCTTATAATAAGTGTATCAAGAAAACCTATGTAAAAGCGTGGTGGAAGGGGAGGGGGAGAAAGAACCAGAGAGCGAAGAGATGAAACCTGGACATAAGTGAATTAAAGCACAAAAAAGCTAAAGTGTACCGAGCAGTACGTATAAAGTAAAAATTCTTAAAATAAGTGAAACAAGACAAAATATGGGTACTAACACTAACCGAAACCGAAATCGAATTTTCGGTTTTTACTGAAATCCGAAACCGATTCGGATTTTGTATCGGTTTTTCGTACGGTGTTCGAAAAATCAAAACTTGATTTGTTTTTCTTATTTTTTTTAATAATTACCATTTTCTGTGTATAAATGACAGCAAGCTCCTAACCATTAAAAAGAAAATAGAGGGAAATGGTGCCACAGCTAGGACCGTGGTCTATGACACTGCGGAAAGTGAAAGCAGTGGTTAGAAGCTAGTAATACTACTGTTACAAGGGAGAAAAAACTAGAAATAACTGGTTGGGGTGGATTGTGGCAAAAAACCAAAACTGAAACCGCGGTTTTGTGGGCATAAAAACCAAAACCGGAACCGAAGTCAACAAAATGAAACGGACCCATCCCTAACTAACACAAATTATAAGTATCAGTGATGGATGCTGGTGTTCAGCACTGGCGTCGCTTATACTTTGCAGCTCATGCAGCACAATTTATCTGAATTAAAGAAAATTATCTACACAATACAATCAGCTTGCAAAATTAGTAGCAGGACTTACTAATGTGAAAAGAAGAAAATTGGTCTGATTGATATTTGAAGGGGATAAGAAATATTTTAACTTCATCATTGCTGGTGACTTCTTAGAAAATGTGGCAAATGAGATGAAAGAGGGTAAATGAAAGAGCAAGCACAAGTTATCGTTTGTTTATAAACTGAAACCTTACAGAAAACGCTCACTAACACTGATAATTTGCTTGATAATTTGACTGATCGTGTTTTGTGTGGAAATGTCTATCAGCAGCATAAGAGTTGCGACAAGAAATGTCCTATAGCGAAGCGAGACAACACTGAATGAGCGAGCGACTCGGCTAGTAGTTATAAGCATTATTCAGGGAATATATACTTTTTTCACAATTCTTTTCACATTTTTCGCATACCCACTTTTCATTTTTTTGAACACTATTTTCTGACATATGTCACACCATAGTTTCAATGCTTCAATATAAATTTTTCTTTACTAGTATTCTTTGCAATTTCTGTACAATTTTAGTGCTACTTCAGCATGCCTTTCAAATTTATTATAATAAACATACTGCTGCACCCACGTAATTATTTTGCTATCACATTTTTTCAGAAGGTTTTTTTTTTTACCATTAACACACCGACAGCACCCCTGTTAAAAATACAACTAAAAGACTTAAAAACATAAAACGACTCCTGAGAGTACGTGCATCACGTCTTTCCATATATGTGAAGACAACCGATACATAATTTCCACCAATACGCCAACATTATGAGCAGCCAAAGCAGTTTTTACACTTTTTACTTGTAAAGACTTTTTTTTTATTTTAAGTAATTTGGGAGCCTTCTACGTAATCTGTGATCTTTCAGTCCTCTGAATCAGTCAAAAGAAAATGGCGGGCCAAAAACTATTTGTCTGTGGACCATCGTTGCAAAAGTTTATTTCGTCTGTGCAGTTATGGGGTAGTCAGAATAAAACACGGCTGTGAACGAAAACAAATATAAAACGGATTAAGGGTTCACTCGAACGAAACGAACTATAATTTGAACTCCAATTCCAGGGAACAAGGATTGTGACATGCCAACCTCCATGCATACATGCACATCACTAATCAAACAAACACAACGGTTGGATATTTCACATATTAAAAAACACAAAGTACAAACGTATACATGAACACGAAACAGAACTAAAAAGAAACCCTCAAACAGATAAAAAAAAAAGTCCCATAACAAGAAGGATTCCGCATATTTCATGAATTAAATATGAACGTACACACAAAATACACATATATCCATTCACACAAAAGACGTAAAATATAAAACAACAAACACAGACAAATCAAATAAAAAAAAAAA
>JAHWFP010059302.1:0-17379 GCA_023313725.1 Lithobius niger
GAACAATTGATTTCCAATGCATAGCCGATTTTAAACAGTTGAAACACATTTTTTCTCATCCGTATCATTTTGTTCAATTTTCCTGCTAGTAGATGGCGGCACCGACTTACCACATTTTCTGTTCATCTAATGACCAACTGCTGAATGTCCGTGAAGGGGGGAGGGGGGCACATTAACTAAAGTTATTGTCTGTGAAATATTTAGGTGATTAATAATTTGTTTCAATACTTCACAAATAATTTGTTTGCAGGACCCAATACGAAATAGGTTTGCTTAGCATGTACGATCACATGGTTCATTTCTGCACTGTCTGGTGCACCAGAGGCAGAAAGGTACTGTTTTACAATGTTACGATGACAGGACGAAGACAGAACACGTGTCATCAAACAGATGTCATATTTATTAGATTTTGTCAAGGCATTTGATACGATTGTTCCCTCAAAGTTGACTGGTAACCTTTGGGTTTTAGGGCTAGTGGGACCCTGATGACTTGAAACAATCAACTTTTTTTGTCTACTATGCACGAGTGCATTTGCGCAGATTCGACCGATTCAAAAAGAAGACGTATCACAGGTAGTGTCTCTCAGGAATTGGTTTTGGTCCCCATGCTTTTTCTTTTATTCGTTGCTGATTTTAAATCAGCAAAGTGAAGTAAAAATGACTAAATTTCCTGACAAAGTCAAACTTTACAATGACATTTGTAATACTGAAGCTAAAAATGAGTTACAAAGATCTGTGGCACATCTAAGCAAGTGGTCTTATGTGTGGCAACTGACAATTAATTCCATGAATACAGTCATTGATCGGTCATTAATAGGAAACTCACCAATCAAGGCCCTGGGGGTATGGATCACCCCTAATCTTAAAAGTTCAAGTAATTGTAATCATATCGTATGACAGGGCTGTTATGATACGACGTTGTTTTATTTCAAAAATTCCTAACACCCTGTGTTGGGCTTCCTAACGTCTTTACTCAACCAATTTTGGAAGGTGCAAGTCGTGTCTGGCCCGCCCACTTAAATAAAGACATTACTCATGTGACATACGGAAGCAAAGGTATGCTAAATTTATACCAGGCTTCTGTAATCTATCCTATCCATGTCGCCTCAAAAACTTAATTTGGAATTTTGAAATGCGTTGCCTGTCAAACTTAAATTTGATTTACTCCGTATACTACGTAACTTGGTCAAATTCGATTCGTCACATTTCTTTGCCATCAGAAACGACATGTTTCAGGGTTATCCCATAAACTTTTAGTGAATCTTTTGCGAAAGGACTGCCGAAAATAGTCCTTTTTCTTCTAAACAAAGTTGGAAATGTTTGGAACTCCTCGCGGTCTTAAGTTGTGACATCGAAATTACTAGTGAGTTAAAAAAAAAACATCTGGGAAGAATAGAATCGCAGAAGTTTATGAATTAATTTATTAAAAAATTATTTATTATTATCTTTTAATCTATTTGACTACCGCCAGCTGGTCGGCTTCAGTCATCTTTTTTCCCATAGCGACTAAAAGGAAGATGAATTTAAAATGTCCCTTCCATTAAATTTGCTACTAATTACGATTATTATTATTATTATTAGGTTAATTATAGACTTATTGCATTGTTATCAGTTATTTATAAAATTGTGGAAAAATACTTTGTCAACTCTATTACCAATTTCCATCGTAAATATAAATTAATAGACTCAAATCAAATTTGTTCCAACGTGGTAAAGGGAAAGGATAAATAATATGGTTCAATTTCTCTGAATGGCGATAAGTATGTGGGAGCCATTTTGCTAGATTTACGGAATGGTTTCGACACAATAGACAAGGATACTTTGTGTAAGAAATTGTTTAATTTTTACTGCGTGGAAAAATTATAAATATCGTAATGAATTATTTCACTGACAGAATGTTCTCTGTAGCAATCAACACTACAGATAGCTCATGGCATCCTGTGCCATATAATGTTCCACAAGGTTCTAGGACCAATCTTATTTCAACTTTACGTGAATGAATTGCTTTACTTAGATTGGAATACTTATTTCACTTTATATGCTGATGACATTATATTAATCGCAATACGTCATAAATGTAATATGACAGAACACCTTTAAAAATATTTGAATATTTTAAATCATTGGTTGGTAACTGCTGACTTATTTATTAGTGAAACAGGAAAAACAGTCTTTTTACATAAAAATCAACAGTGCAAGAATGATATCCTAGACTTGCACTAAAGTTAATATATTTTTTTTTTTGCAAATATCTTAGTTTATGCATTGATGATGGCTGTAAATGTGCTACAAATATTAATAATCTAACTCGAATTAGGAAATTTATCCCTTCCCACTACATTCTAAGGCGATTCTGAACAAAAACTTTAAGAAAACATTATTTGAGTGGTGAATAAACTCTGTCATTAGTAATGGATATCGAACGTATAGTACTACCACAGAAGGTTACCTACTTAGCCCAGTGCCACAGCTAGCTTTTTCTAAGGAGGGGTGCAAGGGCAAAATGCTGGGCCCCTCCTCAACAAGTACACAATTTTGGGAACATGGGGCTCCCAAACAAGTCCAAACAACGTTAATTGTGTCCCTTTTGGGCCTCCTGGTGATGAATTTTGGGCCCCCTGCCACCTGGGCCCGATACCTTGCACCCTTTGCACCACCCCTAAATGCGGCACTGACTTAGCCATTAGTCTACAGAAAATACAAAACTAACCAATAAACGTACCGTTTGGTAAAAGAGATTGACTTTAAAGAGAATAAAATAATGACTGTAAAAAAATTAATTAAATGTTGTATATTCAGAAATAATTATTTTTTACTTAAAATTAAAGTAAAGAAAAATAGGAGGAATACTCATCAACTGACTGGCTGATAGTTCCTTCATGTGTTAACTCCTTTGGAAGGAGGGGACAAAGGTATGTATAGTTTGTAACAGAGTCGACTACTGGCTGGGTCCCCTAGGGCGCCTTGTTGTCAAACTAGCAACTGATGCGGACCTAAGTAGCTGTCACCAGATACATACGAATACACTGTTGTCATGAACATACTTCAACGAAGAAGAACACTAATCATTACAGACGAATGTTCTTTCATTTATTGCTGCGTGACCTTGTACAGTGACGTCGGCTAACAATGGTTCATTAGTTATAATAACAGTTCAAACATCAACCATTCAATTGAATAACACTCCCAAGTAAAGTTTTGCCTTGAGCATGGTAGAACGTGTGAAGCTTGCTGAAAAGCAACAAAATTAGATCATAATTGAAGCAGATCGACGTCTATGAATCCAGTCCTATACAACCATTGTATCCGCATTATGAAATAACCCCTGCATCAATTAACACCACATTTTGTACATTGATAGCGTTACACCCAGAGGTGGTTTTATGAAAGAAAATTTAAAATTTAAAGCACATGTTGCTGAGGAATAATCAAGGTGACGAATTGTACAGGTGGTGTGAGCTGCTCACCAGTAGTTTCCGAAGCACGCAAAGGGGATCAGCCCAAGCGGAAAACCAAAGTCAGAAAGCAGCTCGTCGCAACCGCCAGTGCCAGAACAAGAGGGGGGTGAAGGGGGCGGCCGCCCCGGGCGCCGAATGGGGAAAGGGGTCCGAAAATGCTGCTCCCCCCTCCCAACCAAAACCAAAATTGAAAAAAAAGTTGAATTGAAAAAAACAAACAAACAGGGGAAGTCTAGCCTAAATCTAGTCTTGAAAAATTAATTTGTGAGTTGCTGCAGCAGTTTATGATAGTACCCTTTGACTGGCAAGAAAACCCACAAAAACATGAATTTGGCAACAAATACTTAATTTTCTATCCGGTATTTGGGACTTGTTCACAATAAAAATGTTAAAACACTAAAAAAAAAGTTGGAGCTCCCAGAAATTGTGGACTTCACACTGCCGCCATGTTGGAAAATGTTTAACAATTTTATTGTGAACAAGATCCAAATTTTGGGCCGACAAATTTAATATTTTCAGCAGAATTCTTGCTCATGTTAGTTCTCTTGCCAGTCGGAGGGCACCTCTATCATAAACCAAACACATCCTTCAAAATGTAGACAAATATTTTTGTCTCATGCCTACCTACATGTCAGATTCGAGTGTTCAGCTTGTTGGTATTATCTCTGCGGTACCGTGATGGGTTTATTTTTGGCTAGATTTTGGAAGAGGCGTGGTGGAGGTTGCAATCCATTGTATAATAGCGATAAAATGCGGCCTTCAATGAGCTACTGGCCCCAGGCGCTGAGACTCCTTGCTCCGGCACTGGCAACCGCCGTCAATGCCATCCAGTGAATCACTACAAAAGCAAATGGACAAAGAAACAAGATGAACTACAATGCAACACAGGTTGTTTGCAATCGCTTCGCTCCATTTTGTCGACAGGGTAACTGATGATAACCTAGTAGTAAATAACTTCACAATTCTCACAGGATTTCATAGTCTGTGGGCTTAGCGGCATTTTAAAGGTTGCAAACTTTTCACTACAATCTTTTCACATGTCCAGGAAGGGGTGGGGAGCACAGTTATTGAATAAAGACCATTATAGAATAAGACCCTAACGTCAATACCACGACGACCTAACCCCGACTATCGATAATGGCTTTCCCCTACTATGAAGGCTGGTCTTCATCAAAGAATCCAAGTCTCGGTGGCCACACGTATCGACACACGACATCGGCTATGGTAGAAGACAACAACACACTCTCTACAGTTTACACTGTTAAAGCGCGGATGCTTCCGAATAATCTCGTGCATGCCACTTCCTTTCGATTTGGCAAGAAAGAATCCAGATCCGGTAAAACCAGACCCTGACGTCATGGTGGGTCTCCTACACGGACGGTCTTCGGTCCCAGGGGATGTCAAATCCTAACGGCTAAACATGGCTGAAATCTCCAGTAATGCTAAACGTAACAATTTTTACTGAAAAGTTAAAATGCGATCAAGTTTAAAAGTCTGACGCGTCCAACATTGTTCTAGGCTCAACAACTTTCCAAATATATGAAAAATTAAATAATAGTTAGCAAAAATTAACAGAGAAAAGGCTCTTCAAAACATCGGCGATGTGGCCTCAACAACAAAACGCATTCGTAGCTTTAGATGAGATGTAGAATGACAAGCCAAAACGTTAATAAATAAATACAAATGATCTTGAAGGTCAGAGAACAATGCTACATTAAAGAATTAATAACAAGAAACTCAATTAATAACAAGAATTAATGTACCTGGCCTTGACATTTCAAGTCATCCGCTGGTTTGGATTTTTCCGACATTACATTTACAGCATTTTTATTACACCGAGAGCATATTTGTACTGAGACTACTTCTAGCCAAACCAGACTTCAAAGCAATGTTTAACAACAAACAGTAGGTCGTCATGGAAATCGCTAGTTTGCCAAATTCCAATCGTGATGCTATTAGGTTGGGGGGGGGGGAGAGGGTTGAAGGGGAGCCTCTATGGGGCGGCAAACTTAACGAACATTGAATTAAAAGCCTGTATTTTTATTGAAGCTAATAACTGAGCAACAGCAAGTTAAAGGGGCTCGACTAGTGCACAGCTATTCCGTCAATAACAACAGCCCACCTAATGTGACTGCCACCAAGTTAATGTGAAGATCTCCATCGCTACATTAACTTTTACCAGTTCATCGTAAGACATATTCATACTAAATTTACAACGAATTAATTGGTTAAACAGTGGGTTTTAAGCACACTGTGAGGTTTACAGATGCTGAATTATAGTATATAATGATTGTAACCCATGATATTTTTTAATTAGCTAGTGATTGTTTATTAACTTTACCGCATGTTGGTCTATTGTACCTATTGGATAAATTAATAGTTCTAATCTTTGTCACTCGGATCATACAGAACTATGTGTTTCTGCAGTGGTAATGAACTTTGCACGTACAAGTGCTTCGTGCTGGTGCATTTAAATGAAATGTTTTTGTTTTGTAACCTGTGAGAGAGTGAATAAACTAATTATTATTATTATTATAAAGATGTCGAAAACAAAGAACTCAACCAGGAAAAAGGAACGAATACTGAAGAAGAGGTTATTATTGATAAAACAATAAAAGGAGGAGAGAAGACAGAAAAAAACTCAAACAAAGAGCCAAATTTGGAAACGAGTATGATTAAAATGAAGAAAAAAATGGATCAACTAATCATCGCCTGTGAAAAGTTAAAGAGTTAATAAAATCAGTGAAAATTCATCAGCCAGGAGCAGAAGGAATTGAAGAAAGAAACTCCATGTGTATAATTACACAAGAGGTCGGGCAGCAGGCATCAGCACCGGCACTGGTAGGAGGGAGAGCATTGGGGAAAAGCTTTACAGGGCAGCAAGCTTCTCAAAGGAGTAGCTTCGAGACCGACTTGAGCCTTATATATTTCCACCAGCATGAACATGTACATGGAACAACAGAATAGAAGTGATTATTAGAAATAGGGGACCATCAGCAGTGGGGTGAGGGGTGGGGGGATTATCGTCACAGGATGTGCTGATTGAGTGAGCGAATCGAACGAAAATCAGCATTTGTTAGCCAGTGTGCGCAATAATTTGAAGACACTTAATTCGGTCGAACATGGGTATACACATGAGCTACCATATTTAACCAATGTTGCAAACCATGCATTAAACACCACCCGTGCATAGATAGCATGGGCTTCGGTTAGTGAGAGACAACAAAGATGGAAATGATGAACGACAGAATGCAAACACTAGAAAACAGAGGAGTGATAAACAAATTAGTATAACAAAAAGAAGCAATGATGAATAGACTGTAGTATGGTCATAATAAAAGTTTATATGTAAAGCTGCACTGGACGGAAAACGAAAACGTCAAATAAGTAGTACAGAAACTAGCACACAACTTCAACGTCCAAGGCTTCCAAGCGAGAAGATCTAGTAAATTTAACAATCACAAAATAAGTTCATCAATACAATATTTGAAGATAGTATCTGAAGAAAAAAATTCAAAGAAAACATCGGTAATTGTAAAAGTGTAAAGGTGTTACGTAGCCTAGCAACATAAGAAAACAGAAATTGGATATAAGCCATCAAAGAAATGCACACACTGCAATAACGCAGGACAGCAAGCCATTTGTATGTACTTAGGACGTTTCATTCAAGTGAAGTGACCCGGATTCGAATGGTGAACCAATCCATCTACGTATCACTGCCATACCGCCTTTACCATCATGGCCACTTGTCTACTGGCATAAAGAATCCTTCATTAAGGTCACAACCGGGTCACGGTTATAAATAAAAAATAAAAATAAAAAAAAATTTGCCGTATTAACAGCAGGGTTCCCAGAAGGGCAAGCCACTTACACTGGACCCGTACAAGTTTTTTCTTTATTTATTCTCTTGTCTCTATTTGACAAATTCTGGTCGTTTCAAAAAAGCCCGAAGACTTAATTTACCAAGGATGGACCTGAAGTGTGCCGGGGAATGAGCCCTGACCGCTTCATCAGGAAGACTTCCACGCAGATGTAACTCGAAGTGAGAAGAAGTGTTTTCTGCAGTCACAATTTGCCGATTGTACTGCCAGTTAAATGAATGTCCGCGTGTAGTCAGGCACGGAGCAGGGTCGAAGAAGGGAAGATCAACATTCAAAAAACCCCGAACGATTTTAAAAGTCAAATATAGGTCTGCTTTAAGCCTGCGTAGTTCAAGGGACTCAAGTTTAGTTTTCTCCAATCTTTCTGCATAGCATAAGTTTTTTAAGTTTAGTAAGCTCTTTGTAAATTTGCGTTGAACGTGTTCTACCTTGTCAATATCTCCCAGAAGAGATGGGGACCACACCTGGCTGGCAAACTCCAGCAATGGTCGAACAAACACCCTATACGCCCAAATCTAAATAGTATTATTACCAGATGTGAAACACCTGTTCACCACTGCTAGATGGCGGAAGGCTCTCGCCACAATAAGGTCGCAGTGTTTGGTTGACTTAAGGTCGGCCGTTATGCAGACACCAAGGTCGTTAACCAAACGCACGTCTGGAATATGTAGATTACCGAGGTAATATTTATGGCATGGAGTTTTTTTTCCCAACATGAAAAGCTAGACACTTAGGAGTAGCCAGTTGGAGCTGCCACTCTTCACTCCAGTCGTGGATATAATTTAAATCACATGAGATGGCTAGTGATGCGGATGAAAAGTCGGTGATAGGTGCTCCCATCTTCAGGTCATCAGGACCTTAATAACGAGTTCAGTACAGAAGTTGTTATATCGGTAAAAGCGATATGGCGGTGATCTGAAGATGGACTAGTTCGCCCTTTTCGAATCTGGGTCACATCAGTGCACAAAGGGAGCTTACTGTACTGTACAGTTATTCTAGTGTATGCTTTCCGCTCTGACTCATTTTTAAATTTCTTTTATGTTATACAGCGATTTATGTCTATTTAGTATGTAATATAAGAAGTTTAAAAATAGAATGGGACATCAAGGGACACAGGATGGGACATATGGGTGCACGGGTAGCTGTGAGCACTGGGGTGTCAGATCCCAGCTGCACGTCTCTGGCTTCTTACAGAACCGGGTTTGAACCTGGTGAAGGGAAGTGTATATGCACGGATATTTCTCAGGGTTGTTTCCCGTCCGTTGCACAAGGGTTACCTCCGGGTTCTCCAGTTTCCTCCCTCATGCGGCAAAAAACAACTGTCGTGATGGTGGCACCTTCCATTCAAAAATTCTCAGCTTATTGGCCGAAACCTTATATTCTATTCTATTATACTAATGACAGAAATAAATATTAAAAAGAAGAAATTGATCTACGTAATTTAAATGGGTACAAAAAAATATTAACAAGAGAAACATCCATGAAAGGAGGTGGAATACTGATTTTTGTTAAAGAGGATTTCCTGTTACGCAACATAAAACAACATTATTTTGAAGAAAATAATGTAATGGAGATTGAAATAACGTAATTATATGAAAAAGAAAATTAATTGCTATTTACAAAAAAACAAACACAAGTAAGAAAAAGTTAATAACAAAACAACAACAGCAACAAAATAATAACGAAACAAATTGGTCTCACCAAATAATAATAATAGGAGATATAAATACTGTTATACTTAAAAATCCAGAACACAGAAGATAAAAGCGAGCAAAAATTTATTGATAGCTACGAAAATGCACTGGCAAAATTAGGACATGAAAAAATCGATTCACCAACAAGAGAAGAATTAAACATAAACAAGCGGCTTCAGCGACTACCTAGTCGCAACCGGTCTTCTGTACAGTTCTGCCACTTCCAATGTTGAGACGTACACTTCTATCACGCACTGCAACAGGGATCTCTATTATATAATCTAAAAGCAGAAACCATCACAATTGCCGGTTAAAAATGTGTTAGCTGTTAGGCATATTTTACATGTTATGTGTAACTGTCAGCTTTTAGGCCTAATTTTTACCTGCAGTTTTAATTTTTTTATTTACCCTATTCATTTTTGCAACGTGGTGCACCTCCGGGCACAGAGTTACATTGTTACAACGTCATGCACAACGTATATAGATCAGTGGAAGAGAAGTGACGGGAGAGACACAATGTAGAGACTGAGTCATTAAATAGCGCTGTTGATAAGGCCAGCAGAGACTCGTAGCAACTTGACGTTGCCATGGTAACGTGACTTTAGTCCTAATCTTTTTACCTGCAGTATTAATTTCGTTAAGTAGCAGATAGGTCTAATTCAGAATTTGGTTCGACGGTAAGCCTTTTCATTCATGCAACAATGCGACGAGACTATTTTAAACGAAGGTAAAATCCTCTTATTTTTACTGCTGCGTGTTATTCTTATGATTTCAATTCGACAATCAAATGTTATTATTTCATTTAGTCACATCGAGGAAGTTTGTCAACTATAAGGAACTAACGATGTTTTAGTTTGCCGTGTTTTTAAATTAACTTTTGACACTGAATCTAAAGTTGAAAACCGTGGTCGTCTCCATCTGGTACCATTCCGAAGTTTAAAAAGGCGACAGAAAGACGGACAACGTCGTTGCAGAAGACTAAAAATGGACAAAGTTACTTAGACAAATCATGCTTTGGCCACTTTTATATTAAACATGATAAAGGAAAAACAACAGGAGCAACACTAATGGAAATATGAGCACTAAGGAAAATTACAATACATTGAAAACAAACTCACAAATTCTAGATTGAACAGGACGAAAAGCCAAATGGGCTCAATAAGTGTTAAATAACTACGGAAGCAAACCTATTTACGTTGCCTGTTGGACTTAAATGTCAGACAGTCTGAGCGTGGAATTGAACCCATGACTTTCAAACCAATGGCCATAGTCCTACCACTATGCCATACTCACATGGCCTTAAATGTCAGTATGACTTAGCGGTAGGACTTAAATGCTTCCTATGGACATTTCCTTTTATAAGGCCGTGTCAATATGGATTAGCGGTAGGACTAAAATGCTTCTTCCTATGGACATTTCCTTTTAAGGCCGTACCAGTATGGCCTAGCGGTAGAACTTAAATACTTCCTATGGACGTATCCTTTTAATGCCCTGACAGTATGGGTTAGCGGTAGGACTTAAATGATTCTTATGGATATTTCCTTTTAAGGCCGTGTCAGTGTGGCTTAGCGGTAGGACTAAAATGCTTCCTATGGACGTTTCCTTTTAAGGCCTTATCAGTATGGCTTAGTGGTAGGACTTAAATGATTCCTATGGACATTTCTTTTAAGGTTGTGTCAATATGGCTTAGCGGTAGGACTAAAATGCTTCCTATGGACGTTTCCTTTTAAGGCCTTATCAGTATGGCTTAGTGGTAGGACTTAAATGATTCCTATGGACATTTCCTTTTAAGGTCGTGTCAGTATGGCTTAGCGGTAGGACTTCGGCTTTTAGTTTAAAGTTCGTGGGTTTAATTTCACGCTCAAACAGTCTGACGTTTAAGTACAAAAGGCAACATAAATAGGTTTGCATCCGTTTTTATTTAGAACAAATTATAAGAATGAAAAAATCATAAAGGAGATGAAAACATTAAATGATTTGGCAAGCCCTAATGAAATTTATAATACAGGAAAACCAAAAGGTTAAGCATCAACATGGCGTAACCCACAAATTACCAACAAAAGCACAAGAAAAACATTATAAAACGATAAAAAGAACCTAAGGTAGAACAGAACCTGACAATAGGGACCCAGACAAACTCCCTGCGAAACAGGTCGTAAGTTCCGGGACTGGATTCACCAACATGGGAATGTGGTCACCAACACATTCCGATGAAATATTCATCTCTTGCTATGACTAGGAATGATGTAAAGATATGCTTAGCATGCTACGTATGCTTTATTCGCTTCCGGTTTTGTTTTGTTTTTCACTTATAGGGACCGTACCCAAATCGGTATGGTCTTTAGCACCTAAAGGGTACATATTATTTAGCATTATAAAACAAAAACGAACTCGCTTGCTACTTAAGGTAAGGTTTAACTGATCCGAAGTCAAAACAGCAAAGGGACACAAATAAACTTTCCTGTAAACTTTCAGATACTGCAGTGTTGCTGTACTGTTTAGTCCACGTGAAACCTTACTGCTGTATTCAAATGATTTTACTATTTTTACTTTTGCACACAGTACATCAGATAATTATTAGTGTATTTTAGGCTGCTTGGCTAAACGACATCATTGGAAAATATTAAAAAACTTACTAAGAGCTCCACCAGGTAACTCGTGCGAGTCCTTGAAAACGTGTAAATGTCCTGGAAAGTAATAATGAATGTTCGTGCCTGGAACAGTGCTTGAAAATCTTGAAATATGATATTTGTATCATGAGTAGGGCGATGAACGGAAAACAGGCGAAGTGACAGAAGAACACCGAAAGAATTGAGCAAAGTTTATTTGTGTCCCTTCACTGTTTTGACTTCGGATCACTTAAACCTTACCTTGAACATCAAACGAACTTCATTTTGTTTTCTAATGCTTGCTACGTTGGCATACCATGCAGTTTAAATTGCTTTAATGTTTTGTATCTTTATCAATTACGGTTTGCACAAACCAATATGGAAACACACCATTTAATCTTCAGCCTACGTCTTGCAGCTGGCGTTTGCTAATTCGCATTGTTGCATAATAACAATGATTAAAACAATGTTAAACAATCGTTCTGGTCGTTTAGAGCTCCATAACCCCTGAACCACTTGACCAAATATAAAAGGCCTTATAGAAAGGGCACATATGCAGAGCAATACCTGTAAAACGAGCTAAGAACCATTTTGATAGGACAAATAGTTTAATCTGCAGAGAGCGTTGTAGAAACGTGTCGTGCCAACAATAACAAGCCATAAATGAAGGTCACGATTCCAGCTCAATTCCAGATCTCGGATGTGTCAAATCGGAAATTAATAAAAGTTCGAACACATGTTCACCAAGTCCAACAAAGCTTATATCCTAAATTTGCGTGAAAAATATTGAAAGACAGCAGAGAAATTACGCATCGAAATTTCGGCTTTAACATGGGAGGTTGAGGTCAAACCTTAGAGTAAAGAATACCTACTTTACTAATTAAAATTGTTGCAAGTAATTTTTGCCCATTTACCATGCAATAAGCACGTCACAAGCATGCAACGATTGCTGCGTCGGCAACTTTTAAACAATTCATCTAAGTTGTGGAAATCAGCATCTACGAAATAAACAAGTCTTTCTATCATAGGCTGCCAATTTCGAGGCCTAACCGGAAATTAACAACATATCGTCATTTGGTTTTGCAAGGTCGCTAAGGAAGTGGACGATTATTCACAAGGCACAATGCTCGATCCTGATTCACTCCTTACTGCATAGCTAGGGGACTATGCACATAGCGTTTACATATTAGGCTATCAGCAGAATTTATCCTTCTGTTGCATCTCGTAGGCAGGGATTCAACCTTTCAGTCATATCCCACACACTAACTACCTCAATCCGTCGACTCTAGGCTTCTTTTATACCGTGGAGAACAATGGACTCTTGCCTGAGGCTACTGGCGAACAGGTACGTGGTTCCAACAGGGTTTTCAGTTCTTGCTTTTAAGTACCACAAACCCAAACTGGGTTATCTGTCCCACGACGTAATGTTGCAGATTTCACATTGAGTAATGCTTGATTGAGTATTTTTTAGCCCAAAAGGTACACCCGTATGCTCACTCTAGTCATTGTATTCAATTTCTGCTAACTTAAAGGTGCCGGCTCACCATTTCGATTGCGTTGCCCATATTCTCAACACAGCATCCACGTTCCAGATTCTCCGTCATTCAACAGGTGATGTGGGTCAAGTGATCTCGTTGTAGTTATGAATATTCGCGGCGCTGCTGCAAAGTGTTCTTCCTTTTTTTAATTTACTGCTATTTTCTTTATATTGCTCGAAGTTTCTATGGTGCTACATGTGGTGGTAAAAGGCGCCTTTAACCTAAACCATAACAACTCATTCAACCCCCTTAGACCCCGCCAAAGATGGCCCATACACCAGCACACCTTCTGCTTACACCATATAACCACGACACCCAGAAAATCAGAGAGCCTGAGGGAACCCGGGAGCACCCCTGAAGCACCCCTACTGGAACTGCTGAGTCGTCCTGCAATACCCTGCAATGCGTTGTAAGGATCAACAATTCAGATTAACGAGAAATATGCAACCGCATAATCAATCAATCAACTAAAAATTGTTTCATTGTTTAGAATAAAATTGAGACGATCCAGAAAAAAATTATCGGAGATTCAGTACAAAAGTGAAGAGGAAGAGGAAGGGAAGGAGGAAGGAGTGGAGGGAATGAAAAAATTAAGTGAGGGAGGGGATGTGGGGACGGATTGGGGGAGGAGAGGGAGGGAAAGATAGGAGGATCAACAATGTAGATGCAAATGCCTCTCCTCACCTCGAGCAAACCGCTCTCTCCCTCTCAAGATGTAATGTCACGCTCCGCTCCTGTATGTCAAACGTGTAGTAGTGGCGGCCATATGTAAGCTTTTAGCTGAAACACAGAATCTTTCCTTTTGCTCGTCAACAGAATCTACAACGATAAAAAAAAGATTTATTTGTGTGCACGGGTAGCTGCGAGCACTGGGGCGTCAGATTCGATAGACGTCCTAGTTCCAGCTGTATATCTCTGGCTTCATACAGACCCAGGTTCGACCCTGGCGATGGGAAGTGTATATGTACGGGTTTTTTCTCCAGTTGTTTCCCGTCCGTTGCACGAGGGTTTCCTCCGGGTACTCTGGTTTCCTCCGGTTTCCTCCCTCATGCGGCAAAAAACAACTCTTCTGATGGTGGTATCTGCCGATTGGGGATTTGGGTGGGTGGATGCCTTGTGCATGGTCTCTGTCTTATTATTATTGTTATATTATTATTATATATGATTTTAACTGGTTAAACGACTGGTTTATTACAAATGAATTATTCCTCAGCAAAGATAAAACAATTCAAATGGATATAACTGTACCAAAGATGAATAAATATGAAAACATACATATTGTGAAACATTATGGAAATTGCAAAAATTTAATGGTAGATGGATCAATTAACAGATGTAATGATAAATGTGTGTTTTTAGAAAAAAAGCAAGACTCAAAATACCTTGGAGTTGATATTGATATACATTGGAACTTCAAGGCACATATTATAAGAGTAATTACAAAACTTAGAAAAATCTTACCTAAATTGTATAAATTAAGAAGTATTCTTGATAGAAAAAAAAATAGTGTATGATGCATGGATTAGCAGTATCTTGAGATATGGGTTAGAATTATATGGGTTCACAGCAGATTATCTTGTTGATAGATTACAAAAAGTGCAAAACAAAATAATAAAAATCTTTTTTGGACAGAAAATAAAGAAAACAACTAGTGAAATATACAAAGAGAATAAAATTTTAAAAATAAAAGAATTAAGGGATTGTATAGTAATCACACGGAATTACTATAGCAATGTTAATAAACATAGCAACACCTACAGTTCTAAACATTCAAGAATAAAAAAGCCATTGTATATACAACCTCGGGTTAATAATGAATATGGGAAGAGAAAAGAAATATAATCTCGTACATCCCTAACATTTTTAATAAATTAGAAAGGCATTTACTTCACTACAATAATCTAAATGAACTCAAAAAGCCACTTCTAGAATATTTATTAGCAATACAAAATTAAATATGGGAAATTGACAGTCGAAGATTATAAGTAAAAAAATTATTTGAATTTGGAAAGACAATCAAAACTAGCAGTGGCGAACTGTTGTGTAATAGGCAGAATGTTGCGATATTGCGACAATATGTACGTGAAAATATTGATTTAATTGAACTCACACAAACTATCTACGATAGTTTCGAGGGTTACGATATGTACCATATTGTAATTGTAATGAAGATTATTATTATTATTATTATTATTATTATTATTATTATTATTATTATGATAATGAAGATAATGAAGGATGGACCAGCATGGACGAATCCACTCCACTGAAAAACGACATTTTCCTAGAAAATTTACACCATCCAGCATTGAAAAGGTAAAAATCTACTGTAAGAAACCCTTGTGCTTCGACTACAAAAAACCGCAAGTCACTGTGTACCTCCAAAAGAAAGTTACAAACGTTTTTAATCTGCCGTTGTAAACAGGTCTACTGTAATCTTAACTACGGTAGCCTTTCCAGACCATACGTAACTTTTGCCTGCCATCGTAAACGGGCGTTCGTACTACGGAATCCTTCGTGGACCATACGTAATTTCTCAACTTTCTGCACAAATCGAACCACGGAGGATCTAGTGTGCCATACTGCTATTTTCAACTTTGTGCAAAACCTAAAACTATTCTACAGGAGCAAACAAGGAAAGCATTATATGTACATGAAAAAATTCAAATTACTGTCATGTCTAGATGCGGAGAGTGTGAAAATAAACTTAAGACAAACGAAGGTGACGTATTGACCTGTGCTAATTGTAAAATAAAAATCCACTACGACACTAAATGCTCCGGCTTAGCACTTTCCACAATTCGTGGCTGGAAACAAGAAAAAAGAGACTCTTGGAAATGCAAAAAATGCAAAAAAACAAGAACAGGATCAGAAAAAAATCACACGGATGATGAAAATGACAATGAGAGTGACCATGAAGGATCAACCCCTACTGTTATCATGAATATTGAAAGGAAGTTAAATGCTATCCTGGAAAAAAATGAAAAAATGCTCTCCCAACTTGAAAAACATGAAAAAAAATATGAGAGACTACAGGAAGAGAACACTGAATTGTTTAAAAGAAACTACATTCATGCATCAAAATAATAGAAGAAAAACTCGAAAAATTTACAAAAGTAAATGAAAAATTTCTCGAAAGCATGGAATTCACAAACGCCAAATATGAAGAAATAAAAGCAACCCAGGAAGCACATAAAAATGAAAACCTTGAAATAAGGAAAAGACTCAACTTACTAGAAGAAAAAATTAAAAACATCAAGTTGGATAAAGAAGACACCACAGAACTAAAAGAAACAGTGAACCACATCAAGCAGACTCAACACGAAAGTGAACAATACTCCAGAAATAAAAACATTGAAATCTACGGAGTCGAAACAGAACAAAATGAAGATTTGAGAGATACTATTTATCGACTGGCAGACGCAATCAATCTACCAAATTTCAACGACAGACACATCGATAGAGCACATCGCCTACCAACCAAAAACAAGACACGCCCCCCTACTATACTCATACAATTCAGAAATAGAGTGGACAGAGATGCATGGCTAACCACAAAAAAAGGAAAACTGACAAACAACGACCTGTTTAACAATGGAAATACGGAAAAAATTTTCGTAAACGAACACTTAACTCCATTTTACAAGAACGTACTATGGAAAACCAAACAAGAACTAAAAACACTATGCAAGTATATTTGGTTCAAGGACGGAAAAATAAACATCAAACAAGACGAAAACGACCGACATACAAAGTCTGTAAAAAGTGAAGAGGATCTGCAAAAAATAGTCAGTGACTACCAACAAATTCAAACGAGTAATGGCATCTAATGACGAAGATGAAGACTCTTCGGATTACATAAACGAAGTCTACTGCAACTTCCATGAACTTGAAGCAGGTTTCATTAAACACTGCGGTTTTAATTTTAAATGTCTCCACACTAATATTCGCAGCTGTAGGCTGAATTGGGATAAGTGGCTCTGTGAATATGAATCTGTTATTTATGAGTGGGATATGATAATATTTACTGAAATTAATATTAAATACGATGAAACGCATCTCTATAATTTAGAGGGCTATAAAACCTTTAGCAACTGTAGACTTAAACAAAGAGGAGGAGGCATTTTAACTTTCATTAAATCATGTTACCTAGAGGACGTGACATGTGAAAATATCAAAATTGATCAAAATGATGCAAT
>JAHWFP010059309.1:1348-14775 GCA_023313725.1 Lithobius niger
ACCTGGTTTCTTGGCGTCTTCTGCATTTTAGTTTCTGACTATGTTAGGAAGTGGTCATATAAGCAAACAGTGTGTTCATCATACTTTTGTAGGAATCTCGACAAAAGATGGGTGTAAAATATTTTCGTGGGGTTGTTCACATCATTTTTGGACCTTAAGGTGGGAGGAATCAAGGTTTTTTTCAGGTCTTGAAGGGGGAGTCATCGAAAATTTAGTGGTCACATTAAAGTTTTCATTTCCCACCCCACCCCCACGGCCATAACTAATGACCGGTCCTCAAGATCCCCTGAATCAATGGAAAAAATTAAATTGAACATGTTGATTTCAAATGTGGAAGCTCTTCTCCAATAATACATCAAGTTGTTTTGGACAAAACTGAGGTAAAAAGTTTCGCCATTTCTTTCATCTTTCGACGCTCAATTATTTAAAAACTAGAGCATGTTTTTGTTTTAAAATGTGACAGTTTTTTTTTTTACAATAATACCTCTAGGCCTATAGTTGTTTGGGATACAACTGAGAAAAAGATTTCATTAATTTCACCATTCGATAGTACATTTAAAAAAAATTTCTGCCCCTGACCTGCTGCCTATGCTTGCACACAGGAGTCGTCGTCATTCATTACAGCCTAAAAGTACAAAATGTACAATTAAGTCAACCCTCAATCGTCAATGGCCAGCTGGCCTGTTTATATAATTCTAAACTGAACTCGGTTTAATTTAATTTGGAAAAAAAATATCTAAAAAAAAACATGATTTAGTCACCTAAACCCTACCATCCTAAAATATGAATAAAAAAAAATTACCAAAATTTGCTTGACAATTTGTTGCTTCAGTGTTCACTGGAGGCTAGAAACAGGCACTAAAACTGCCAATGAGCCAGGAGGCGAGGCACGCGATTTGTAGCCCAGTCGGCCTTAGCTTGAAGAAGCCATTCCCTTTCCGGCATGCTATTGTACTGTTATTGAGCCAGGAGGTTAGGCATGCGATTTGTACACAGTCGGTCTTGGCTTGAAGAAGCTATCGCCTTTCTGGCATGCACCTAAACCTGGAGAAGGCAATAAGCCAGGAGGCGAGACACGGGATTTCTTCCCCAGTCGGCCTTGGCTTGACGCAGCCTTATCCATCCCCGCTGCAAGGCCGTTTCAAGCTGTAGCACGCGAGTTGCTGCATGCTTGAACAAAAGTGCTTGGTAATTTTATCATTCATACTCCTTGTGCCGCTCTTCGTATAGATTATTTTTTATTCAAATAAATTTTGCAAACTTTACATGGGTTTCCTTGTTTCACAAATTTTAAGAATTTTTACTTAAAACCCATCTCCTTCCCCGCTACGTGTGATGCTTTGAAACAGCAACCACACGTCGCCTATAATTGTTGACTAATATAAAAGATTTCGAAATCGTACCTAGAAACTATTCGTTTTTACCGCTATTAGGCTGGACTATTACGGAGTAGAGCACCAGCTAATAGCACACTATTGATCGAACGTCGATGTTTTACAAATGCAAACGTGAAACATTTTTTACCCTTTTGTTATCAATATATTTTGTTTAAATAGGCCTAATTTACCATTAATCTTTTCGTAGCTTTACGTAATTTCATTTAAATGTAAGGCTAAATAGGTAGTTTGTATTTGAAATTTCCAAAATGCAACTCCAACAGTCGTCCCTTAGCGAGTTGCACGTGCCTCATTCTTGAATGACGGCTGTTAGCATTGCCAGCCGTAATCCTACTGACAACACTACTGGACCACGCGCCTCCTACATGGCGCAACAATTGTGGACAATCCGTACAGCAGGAAGATGTGATATTCCGAAACTAACAATCAACTTCGAAAAATTCGTTTCAACAATGGTCCAAAGGGTTTTTTTCGATTTTTCGAGGGAAAAAATGTTACCTAGAACTACGAAAATACGCCTACGCGAAATCCGGATTAATTTCCTGTCTTTTGACACCTTTCTCATATTTTTAGCCCTCCTACTTCAAGAGGAGAAGAGGTACAGTCCCGTCCAAAAGTAAAAGAACATTGTATTGTTTCTTAAACAATGACTGTGCTGTAGCGAAATGCTGCTTCGTGCGAAATGAGAGTGCTTTTTGTTGTATTGTTGCGCCGCTGTTAAGTTAGTATGGATGAACGATTGTTACATATTCAAAGACGAGATTATTTCGAACGATTTGTTAGACACAAGAAAACTAGTGCTATTGAGCTACAAACTAAGTAGATCTTATTAATAGAGGGACTTTCAAATTCAAAAGTGGCAACTCAATTACCATTAGTATTAAAAAACGCTTAAGCGTATAAAATACGGATGTAAGCCTTAAAAAACTTAAAGCTTTAAAGGAACAGATATTGGAAAAAGACATGTAAACCATCAGCGTCGCACTAATACGTGTAAAGAAGCTCCAGCTTGTTTTTTGGGTCGCTGCAGATTCTTTTACACGTATTAGTGCGACGCTGATGGTTTACATGTCTTTTTCCAATATCTTTTCCTTTAAAACTTTAAGTTTTTTACGGCTTACATCCGTATTTTATATGCTTAAGCGTTTTTTAATACTAATATCCCTTATTTTTTTTTCTTGTTTCAGCAAGAATAACACAGACAATAACACTGTAATCACCTTAAAATAACTGTTATAAGAGTCTTTTCCATGGCTGATTCGTTTTATGCTGCTATTTCATGTTTTTAGCTTGATCTGTAAGAATTTGTTGCCCAAACCCCTGGGAGGCATCACGGGGGGGGAAGGGGGGGTTCGGAGGCGGGAGGGGGGCACTGAAGGCACTTTGGGGTATTTCATAGGGTCCATGGCTGGTTCGATTTTTACTGTTAAGAAAGACTTCTGCACCAAATTTATGTTTTCTGCAAAAATGTGTTACTTCACTTAATTATTTCTGCCCAATGCTCTACAATAATAATTGTTCTACTGACCAGAATACTGCAGTCGCATGAAAATCGTGTTCAAAAGGCCCTGGTCGGTGTTAATACTTATATTTTAAGGTATACAAATTGAAAATCGGTTCATTGGTTTGGTCTCCAGGTAAGAGCAAAAGTTTTAGCCCATTTGACTTTCCGTGTCAAGAATATTGTAGTTACATTAAAATAGCCTGCGAAAGGCCCTAGGCCTTGTCCATACCTACGTTTTAAGCTATAAAACTTGAAAATCGGTTCATTGGTTCGATCTGTAGGTAAGGGCAACATTTCTAGCCCATTTGGCTTTCCGTGTCAAGAATATTGTAGTTACATTAAAATAGCATGCGAAAGACCCTAGGCCTTGTCCGTACCTACGTTTTAAGCTATAGAACTTGAAAATCGGGTCAGTGTTACGATCTCCAGGTGAGGGCAAAGAGTCCCAACAGCAACATTAATGATTTTTACCCAGTGGTCTACTATAATAATTGCTCTGCCGACGAGAATTTTGCAGTCGCATCAAAATTGGGTTCAAAAGGCCCTGGTCGGTGTTAATACCTACATTTTAAGCTATACAAATTGAAAATCGGTTCATTGGTTCGATCTCTTGGTAAGAGCAAAATTTCTAGCCCATTTGGCTTCCCGTGGCAAGAATATTGTAGTTACATTAAAATAGCATGCGAAAGGCCATAGGCCTTGTCCATACCTACGTTTTAAGCTATAGAACTCTAAATTTGGTTCAGTGGTTCGACCTCCAAGTGAGGGCAAAGAGTACATTGATAATTTCTGCCCAGTGCTCAGCAATAATAATTGCTCTGCTGACTAGAATACTGCAGTTACATCAAAATCGGGTTCAAAAGGCCCTGGTCGGTGTTAATACCTACATTTTAAGCTATACAAATTGAAAATCGGTTCATTGGTTTGGTCTCTAGGTAAGAGCAAAATTTGTATCCCATTTGGCTTTCCGTGTCAAGAATATTGTAGTTACATTAAAATAGCGTGCGAAAGGCCCTAAGCTTTATCCATACCTACGTTTTAAGCTATAGAACTTGAAAATCGGTTCATTGGTTCGATCTCTAGGTAAGGGCAAAACTTCTAGCCCATTTGGCTTTCCGCGTCAAGAATATTGTAGTTACATTAAAATATCATGCGAAAGACCCTAGGCCTTGTTCGTACCTACGTTTTAAGCTATACAACTTGAAAATCGGTTCAGTGGTTCGATCTCCAGGTGAGGGCAAAGAGTCCCAACAGCAACATTAATGATTTTTGCCCAGTACTCTACTATAATAATTGCTCTGCCGACGAGAATACTGCAGTCACATCAAAATTGAGTTCAAAATGCCCTGGTCGGTGTTAATACGTACATTTTAAGCTATACAAATTGAAAATCGGTTCATTGGTTCGATCTCTTGGTAAGAGCAAAATTTCAACCCATTTGGCTTTCCGTGTCAAGAATATTGTAAAGTCACATTAAAATAGCATGCGAAAGACTCTAGGCCTTGTCCATACCTACGTTTGAAGCTATAGAACTCTAAATTTGGTTCAGTGGTTCGACCTCCAAGTGAGGGCAAAGAGTACATTAATGATTTCTGCCCAATGCTCTGCAATAATAATTGCTCTGCTGACTAGAATACTGCAGTCATATCAAAATTGGGTTCAAAAGGCCCTGGTCGGTGTTAATACCTACATTTTAGGCTATACAAATTGAAAATCGGTTCATTGGTTCGGTCTCTAGGTGAGAGCAAAGGTTTTAGCCCATTTGGCTTTCCGTGTCAAGAATATTGTAGTTACATTAAAATAGCCTGCGAAAGGCCCTAGGCCTTGTCCATACCTACGTTTTAAGCTATAGAACTTGAAAATCGGTTCAGTGGTTCGATCTCCAGGTCAGAGCAAAGAGTCCCAACAACAACAACAACAACAAGAAATGGCCATGCTGTGGACACCGGACGGTTTAAATTGTTGTCATTAAAATTTGTAATGCGGAGAAATAGTTATGACACGACCCCAAATACCGAATTTCGTTGGACTATGTTAATTTTGGGCGAAACTATAGGAGTTCAAAGTTTGACGTTTAACATGGAATTTCATGCTGAGGCTTACATAAGGACGGCTACTGCGGTCCTTGATAGCTAATAAATTATACAAATATAATTTAAATAAGGATCAATAAAAGGCTGAAATCTTTACTATTCATTGTATCTTTACTGTTCACCAGGCAACATATTATTGGGTTACACGTATTTTCCTTTTGTAATTTTTGTTTATTTTTTATTTTTATTTTATTTATTCTTGAACGTTACGTCGTCTGACGTTAACAGCGAGTGAACGATTCTGTGCCTCCAGTGCTCGGTACAACTAGGTGTGAACATTACTAAACTTTTCATTTATTAAAGTAGAAAGAAATCTAGTAAAGGAATGAGACAAAACTGAGTATTCAGTCTGAAAACCTCTGTTACACACGAGGGATCCGAAGGCGCAGGGGTTCCATCATAGACCCCATCTACTGAAGAAGCCCGATAGGCTCTTACACTACCATGTACCATGGTAGGCACAGACTGTCAGTGAATGTGGTCCCGTTTTTTTTTTATAGGTTTTATTGTTTTATCAGAAATGTTCAGGGCATCCTGTGTTTGGTACTCCCTCTATCATGGCGCCTCCGTCCTCTCCCCCCCCCCCCCTCCCCCCGGATTACCGAACACTTCATTTAAAATGCTTTTTATCCGTAAAACGAATTTACGTTAACAAACAACAAAGTTGCTTTTTTCTCTCTCTGTCTCTGTATTAGTCAGTTTGAAAGTATTACTTGATTCAGTTCAAATTTTCTCACTGTGGGAGCAGCTCGAATTTACAACCACGCCCGTAAATCAAACAATTTTTTTTCGTGGCCTTATTAACTCAAAGGAATATTTAACGGTAACAACCACCTCATAACAGGGATATGTCTCTTTGTGTTGCACCTCCTTACCCTACATAGTCCACTTGCTGAGGGTGGTTCTGTGACCATTTCAATGTATGGAGAGTCACTCAAGTGGATCGTGTAGGTAACCTGTCCAATATCAAAAGGCAGTAGGGTAATAACCTGTCCACGTGGGCATTTGGCCGCCATATTGGAAAAATAACGGATTTTTCCAAATAACGCCATAAATACAAATATTTTAAAAAGACAATGTGAAGCAAAGTTGTAGAAAAAGTAATTTTAAACAACTTCCCAAGAATGACTTTTCCTGGAAAAAATGAATAGTATAGACGCTACAACTGTTTTTTAAAGTACAATTTTGATTTTCGCTGTATTACATGCATTTTCACCACTTTTACGTTACTAGGACATCTTCAAACAACTATTAACTCGGGCCCTATATAAGTTACCTTAATTTTTTTGACCTTGCTGAAAAGAACACATTTCAGCCTTTCCATCAAGCCTAGTTGTAACAAGCTAACTTAATTAGACAGGTGACAGAAGTACTGTAAAGTAGATAAACATTAATACTGGACAGGTTAACTAATGCCCACTTTGTTGATTGTATTTCTAAGCGGTTATAGAAACAGCCTTCCTTACATAATTTATTGCAAAACTTTATTATCGTAGTATAAAGGATATATAATAATATATAATTATACTAATAATAATATATAGTTGAACATGACGGAATATTGTTATGAATTATTATATAATAATAATAAGCATTACTTTTTTATTTTCACATATGAAACTGACAAGGTGGATCATCATTTGAATCCTATTAATCTAATAGGATCTTTCCAGCACGGAGACATTGCTGATTTATGTATTATATGTCAGTAAAATACCGGCGAAAGTGTGACGTCAACAAAAAACGGCTGCCAGCGTATCAGAGACGCTGCAGAACTTCGCAAACATCATGTTCTTGCGCTATGAAAAAAACATTCCAGGTCATGTCTTGTTTATCATATGAACATTAATTGTTACAAATTATATACTCATAAAGCACAGCTAGAGACGATTCCAGCACAAAACGAAGGAAGATCAAAGACAATGTCAATCTAGAAGATGATGGAAGTATAGTTACACACGCTGCTCTACTCGGTTAGGTGTGCCTGCTCCAACACTCCTAAGTCAAAAAGAGCCGAACAAGTCAAAAGTATGTGTTATATGCGGACAAATGGAGTCCTCTGGCGAACGTGAAAAGTACAGAATTTATGAGGAAGGCAGAGCCTCAAAATTTTAATGGTAGCCAAGAACTTTCAAGATTAAGTCTACACAAGAATTGCTGATCTGACAGATGTGAAAAGTGTATTTGCAGCTGGCCTATAATATCATGTAGGGTGTATTAGTAGTTACCTTCTTCGATATGATCGACAAGTAACCTGAATTGAAATGAAATAGTTGCTGAAGACTTTGAGAATATGAAACCTCAATTAAAGAGCGACGCCGTCTTTGTTTTATCAGATGTTACAAAGAAAATTAACGACAGATTAGGTGATGAAAAAGTTAAAATTAGAGCTGTTAAATCTCCACTAGAAAAGACATTTGGTGAAGAGATTAAATTTTCTAGTCCAGTTGAAGCCAATAAGTCAGAAATGGCATTTGATTCTTCAGTATCGGTTGAAGATGTTACTCAGAAACTTAGATCAACAGACATAAAGGAATGTGCACAGTTATTGAGAAACATTTTTGGAAGTGGATATTGATCTGGATGAGAGATTCTGTGATGATCAACACTTCCAGTCATCGTGGGAAGCAACGGAAATACCAAAGCTTATTTTGACATTCTTTTCAGGACTTTTTCACATCCCACCTTTGCAGATACAGTCAACACATACTTTGAACAATGAAAACGATGCTTCTGGAGGAAATGTTTTTAAAAAGTCAAAATATCACCTAAAGATGAGCAGTGTCGTCCAAATCTGTTAGATCAGCAATTCTTGTATAGACTTCCCCCTTAAAAGTGCTTGGCTGCCATTAAAAGTTTGATGCTCTGCCTTCCTCACAATTCTTTTCTTTTCGTGTTCACCAGAGGACTCTATTTGTCCGCATATACACATACTTTTGACCTGTTCGGCTCTTTTTGACTCGGGAGAGTTCGAGCAGACACACCTGACCACGTAGAGCAGGATGTGTAGGTATAGTACTCCTTCCAGCATCGTCTAGATTGACATCATCTTTGATCTTCCTTCGTTTTGTGCTGGAAATCTTGTCTAGCTGTGCTTTATGAGTATATAATTTATAACAATTATTGTTCATATGATACACAAGAGATGCCTTGGAATGTTTTTTAATATCACAAGAACATGATCTTCGCGAAGTTCTGCAGCGTTTCTGATGCGCTGGCAGCCGTTTTTTGTTGACATCACACTTTCGTCGGTATTTTACTGACATATAATACATAAATCAACGATATCTCCTTGCTGGGAAGATTTTTTTTAGATTAATAGTATTCGATTGATGATCCATCTTGTCAGTTTCACCTGTGAGAATAAAAAAAATTGCGAATTATTATTATGTAATAATTCAAAACAATATTCCGTTATTTTCAACTATATATGATGATATATCCTATATACTACGATAATAAAGTTTTGCAATAAATTATGTAAGGAAGGCTGTTTCTATAACCGCTTAGAAATACAATCAACAAAGTGGGGCGTTAGTTAACCTGTCCAGTACTAATGTTTATCTACTTCACTAATTAAGTTAGCTTGCTACAACTAGGCTTGATGGAAAGGCTGAAATGTGTTCTCTTCAGCAAGGTCAAGAAAATTAAGGTAACTTATATAGGGCCCGAGTTAATAGTTGTTTGAAGATGTCCTGGTAACGTAAAAGTGGTGAAAATGCATGTAATACAGCGAAAATCGATATTTTGCTTTAAAAAAACAGCTGTAGCGTCTATGCTATTCATTTTTTTCAGGAAAAGTTATTCTTGGGAAGTTGTTTAAAATTACTTTTCTACAACTTTGCTTCATATTGTCCTTTTAAAATATTTGTATTTACGGCGTTATTTGGTAAAAACAGTTTTTGGGTGGCCAATATCCAATATGGCGGCCAAATGCCCACGTGGACAGGTTATCACCCTAGTGCCTTTTGATATTGGACAGATTACCTACACGATCCACTTGAGTGACTCTCCATACATTGAAATGGTCACAGAACCACCCTCAGCAACTAGATTAACAGTCTAACCCTGAAAGTTGCAAAAAAAAATCGCCTGGATGGACTGCAACAAAGGTTTTTCTGTATTAACTGAAAAATCAACCAAGACTCATAGGTTTGGCGTAATGGTTGGATGTTTCTACGATTATTTAAAAAAACACGTGAAGTGCGTGCTTTCAGGTGTCGTTTTATGTTTAATTTCTTTTAGTTGTAATTTACTCTAACTGATGGTATCAAAGGTCCAGAGTTGAACTATCACTCCGACAGTGTGACATTTAGGTCCAAAAGACAACGGAAATAGGTTTCACCTGTGTGTTATTTGTTATTAATCGAGCCCATTTGCCTTTCCGTTCTGTTAGATTGAAATATAGTATTCCTTATAAAATTATAAGCAGTAGGAATGTAATACTTACCCAAAAAATGAACACAACATAAAAAATAAAATGTCTTGTCTTACTAATAGCAACAACAACAAAATCATTGCTATTTTGAATGCGTATAGAAAACCTAAAATGAATCTCATAATTCGTTCAGTAGTTATCGCGGACAGAGACAAACAAACAGATAGACACTAGCCAATACAAGATGATTTTGCTTGATTTGCTTTGATGTTATCGGCTGTTCCTTTTGAATCAAGATACAGGATGAGTATACTAGAGTACCAATTTGGCTGGCGAAATGCAAGCAGATTGATCTGCTTTGCACCACATATCACTGAAAGGCAATATCGTAAAAGCTATGGACTGATGCGATTTGAGTTAACCACGCCATTCAGGGAATGCCAGTGTAGCATCCTAACTACTTTGGTAAGGCTGGTACTAAAGAAATGTGCAAATTTTACAGAAGGTAACATGACGAGCAGAGTACAGAAATGTCACACCTTTTACAGTATGAAAATTTAAACGTTTAGTAGCAAGGCAGTAACAGGTTATTGACTCACGGGAAGAGCTATAAACTTCCGTCGTCGCTGTAAAGTTAAACTGTACTGCAAAGAAATGCCTGGCAAAACTGGAGCTTGGAAGTTTTTCTGGGAGGGCACACAGCACATTTTTCGCTTTTCCTCCTTTTCCAGCGATTTTCTTCCCCCCATCTAATTTAGCGGGTGGTATTTCGCCCCAGCGAATTTATCAAGCTCCTTTTCGCCCCCCCCCCCCCCCGTCTAATTTACGGGTGGTTTTCCGCCCCAATCAAAGTTAACAAGCAGTGTTTCGACCTTCCTATTTTCCCAGTGGTATTTCACCCTCCTCGAAGTCACAGAGTAGGATTTTGTCCCTGTCGAATTTATTGAGCAGTTTTTCACCCTTATCCAGTACAACAGGTAATTTTTACTCCCTTATAATTTTCCAATTCCGCTCACCTGTTGCGCAGGCTGATTCTTGCATAGCTCATACACGAAGGGAGCATGTCGACAACGGTACTTGATGGCGCCTAGTCTCACTTGCGTTGACAGTAGGGGTTACCTGATTATAATGGTTCTGAATTCAAGCATGGCAGCAATACCTGAAAACTTCTATCTAGCCCGCCTTGGTTATAGTAAAAGATTCGTGTCAGCCTGATTATTATAGTAGTAATGGCTGCGCCAATAATATTCAGTGTTTTATCCCATTCTTACCTCTGTGAAGTTCACAAGCTAAGAAACACGATGTAGCCAACATTGTGAACATCTAATTTCGTTTCGATAATCTTTATGAAGAGTAACCAGGAAGAAATGCCGGATCGGCTCGAGAAATGGTAAATAAGTATACTTGTGAACCATTTACACTGCCGCTCAGGCTGTGTGACAGTTAAGTCCAAAAAGCTACGTAAATAGGTTTGCATCTCTATGAAGAGCTTAAAGAATTTATTACACGAATGAATGAATTTCTTAAACCTGTACGGCTTACTGTTAAGAAATTGGCGAATTTATTTATGTCAGAAATTTCGTCCCATAGGTTGGTTCCCGGGGAGAAAATTGTCCCCCACCCTACCGCCAGGAAATATTTTTGTTTTGCTAACCTATGATTCTCACACAATAAAGAATAGCCGATAAAAAAAGTAATCTGAAACTAGTTTATAAGTTCTTTAAAAAAAATAGGGACTACATTTTATAGATCCAGAATCAAATTCTTGTTCCGAAAAATTGGTCCTATTTTAAAAATTAAAAAATGGAAGCATTCGTAACTTGCCTTTGGTGTAGTCGTAATGCCCCAGTAAAAGTATCAGGTTTAATATATGCGCCTTTATGACTACACTACACGTAAGGAACATTTCTAAAATAGGACTAATTTTTTCGCCATTGGAACTAGATTTCAGATCCAGAAAATTACTCTGTATTATTATTTAAAGATGCTTGTTTGCAATATTACCTTTTAACGTATGAAAATGTTGAAAATGTATTAATTTTTCCTCACCCTCCTCACTCCCAACGATTTGTGACGCTTTTGCTAGTCACACAAACCTACGTGAATGCTGCAATAGCTTTTACGGAGCAATACACGAAATTAGTTAGAAGGTAATCTGCTCTTTTAATTGCAGTGAATTAATAAGAAAAAATTAAACTTTAATACTGCATCAAGAGATAATAGCCCAGAAACATAAATTCTAAAGAATATCCAAAGGCATTTTGTTAGCCGTAATTCACTTCTTAGTTAGTTATTGTAATTTTCTTAAGCGTCATTTTGACGGTATTGGAGCTCCATACACCGTTCTCGAATAATGGAAAGTTTCAACAATGGTCTACTCGCATCTCTACTAGCTTCACTTTTGAATTGTTACAGCACGCATTTGCATCAACAATGCCCTGTTCATTTACTTTTGGACGGGACTGTATATACCGACCGTAAGTTTTTAATATAGCGGAGTCGCACGCTGCGCTCGCTCATTCCGCGTCGTCTTGCTACGCTCGAGGTGATTTCATGCTACAACTCTTATGCTGCTGACAGACATTCCACATCTAAAACGAATGATCAGAATGAGGTACGCGTTTTTTTTATGCTTCAGTTCATAAACAAATTAACTAAACAAACCAGCCCCCTTCTGCCGTGCGCCTAAACTGCCAATGAGCCAGAAGGCGAGACACGCGATTTCTACCCCAGCCGGCCTTGGCTTGAAAAATACGCTCGAGGAGCTTTTATGCTACAACTCTTATGCTGCTGATAGACATTTCACATCTAAACCAATCAAGAAAAAGATCAGAATGTATTAAGCGTTTTTCTTAAGGCTCAATTCATAAACGATATAGTAACCATAAATCACTCCAACAGTCTGGCCACCTGATAGCTACATGCGCCTCTTGTTCAGATTGTCAGCCATAATACCTCTGACTACAGTACAGGACTAAGCGTGCTACGTGGCGCAAGAATCATGAACCCTCCTCATCCAACCTGATTCCCGTTGTGTAGTGAATGGAGCGTATAAAAAAAATATCTTATATACTGAATGGAGTGTATAAAGAGTGTCTAAGTTTTAACTTATCTTTGTATGCAATCCCTTGTCACAAGATCGTCTGTGGGAGAGAATGTGGGTTTCGTTTCCCGGCTCCAGGCCAATTAATTCAACATCACCGAATCTTATTTTACCAAAGCCTCGATAAAGGTATTTTCTTTCTGGCACATGCATGAACTGGCTTGAGCCAGGAGATGAGACACGCGATTTTAGCCCAGTTGGCCTTGGCTTGAAGAAGCCATTCCCTTTTCGGCATGCGATTGAACTGAAACTGAGCCAGGAGCTGAGGCATGCAATTTGTACCCAGTCAGCCTTGGCTTGTAGAAGCGATCACCTTTCTGGCATGCACCTAAACTGCCAATGAGCCAGAAGGCGAGACATGCGATTTCTTCCCCAGTCGGCCTTGGGTTGAAGATACCTTATCCATCCCCGCTGCAAGGACGTTTCAACGCTGTAGCACGCGAGTTGCTGCATGAGTAGTATGGTACCACCGAAAATTTATTTAGTATAAGGATCAGTTACGTTGTCTAACACTAACAATGCTAAATTTGGGTGTACCTAACTGTCTCGTAACTGATTCAATGCTATTTGAGATTTCAGTCTGTAACAGTTCCAATGCAATTAGAGTTTGAAGATTTCAAATTTTTCCCGTAACAGATTTCAATGCTGAGGGGAGCATGCTTAGCATGATGAGTTGTGTGCACGATAGTATTGGGTTGACGCTCGGCAATGTTGCGCACGTCGGAACAGATTTCAATGCTGAGGGAGTTAGCATGACGAGTTGTGCGCACGATAGCATTGGGGCGTAGGCTGACGTTCTGCGCACGCGGGGAGTTGAGTGTGGCGGAAGAGGGAAAGAGAAGCATGGAGCGAGCACTTGACTATAATTTTAGAGGGATTTTGTTGCGTCCAACTGTTGTCAAACAAATTGTCTATAAGGACAGACAATCTGTTGATAGCTATAACGTTTTTT
>JAHWFP010059312.1:0-17153 GCA_023313725.1 Lithobius niger
CTCGACATTGGACTGCTCCGTTCTCGCAAACGAGCAATTATCGCCGGTTAATCGCCGATTTCTTACGGATGTCTCTTACTTAACCCCTAAGAAGGCGGGCGCCATGCCAAATGCGAAAAAAAGTGCTAATTTTTAGCCGGATCTACCTTTATTTATTGACCAGTGGAATTATCTTATTATCTTAACAATGGAATTTTGCTTAGAAATTATAAAAACGACAACGTGTATGCAAAACGAAAAACAACACTGCAGTTAGAACAACAAATACCCATCGCAATGGCAATTTTTCGTCTAAATGGTCTCACACAGAGACGATTTCACAGGTGGTGTAGGTGAGGAAGGCGGTGTGGGGAGAATTATCCCACTGTTTGGTCGGTCTGAAAAACGGTCGGCAGCATAAAATAAAAGTTTGTTTTTACTATCCAGTCACGCAACCTTGCAAAAAAAAGTGATACATTTGAAAATTACGTTTGCCAATAACTGGAGTCGTGTTTACCTTATGGTTCTACTAAAGAAGTAGGCTGAAAGGATGTTTCGTTTATTGCCGAGTCTTGCGCAACTAACGCAAGATGTGGAAGCGAGAGCAAACAATCGACGTCTTTGTGGTTTACGTTTTTAGCTTGGTTATCAGTTTCGAAATGGGGACGCCAACCGGTTTCGCGCTGCTGCAACAAAAACCAATGATAAAGTCGAAATAGCCGGATGGGAAATAATTTGGAGGGAATATATAAAGAAAATTTTCTGTATCAACATCATTTAGTTTCGATAGAGATCGCCACTTACGTTCCGTCGTCCCAATTTCGCCCGAATTTCGCACCACGCCCCAATTTCGCATCCTACGATATGGGACGTTGCCCGTGTCAGACGGAAAGACTTTCACTCACGACAAGATTGTCCTAAGGGCAGAAATGCCCCCCCCCCCCCACATTTTGTCGTGTCTGGAGTTGGTTGTCACACGGGCAGATTTCCTCCACTCCCGATTGCCCTCAGGATCAACAAACACTTGCTTTCTTTAAGTCCAACTTCACCCCTTTTTATGGAATGCGTGGTATGCGTTCACCATTGGTCTCTATCGGTAACGTGAGAAAAAGTCGGTACCCCGAGAGCTGGCAGCGTAGCCTGGTCATCGAGTCTGGACGACTCTTTAATTACTCCCAACTTTTGTCGTCTGCCCCATGTCACACGAGCCAACTTACCCTCCCGACCCGATTTTTTAAGTCCTGTCGTGAGTGAAAATCTTCTCGTCTGACACGGCGGGTTCCCTACCGCATTCTTGAGCCGCTTACGTTACGTCATCCTTGCGTGTGCGTCCTTGGGGTGTGGGGAGGGTCGCGGCTATGACGTCACCCTGTTACCACGAATCGGTCCTCTTCCCGTAAACCCTGTGATCAGGCCGCCTTTCGGTACTTGAGGAACGATCACAGGTTCTACTAAGAGCCAGAGGTGTTGCCGGAAGAACTATTTTCTGGCATTACCTAATCGATTGCATGCAGCTCCCTAAAAAGTGCCCATTCACCCGATGACAGGTTGCAGCATCCAGCGCCGTTTACTATTAGTTAGTTACATGTAGCACTTGATTTCAACAAGCGAAGGAATGCGCAAAGAAATTTCTTTTTACACAGCAAACCAGCCACGTGCCTCCTTAATTATTGACTGTAAAGTTGGTGCGGCCACGTGCACCAGTGAGCAAGCAGTCAAGGTTGACGAGATCACTGTCACTAGATGACGCACATCTCGCGGTTCAAAATCTGTGTTTCGAAACGGTCGATATATAGAAAGCGCTCGTGATGTCGTTAGGCTTAAATTTACCGCTTCCTTCCTGGTGCACGTGGGCGCACCAACTGTACACTCAATAATTATGGAGGCACATGGGTTGTTTGTTGTGTAAAAAGAAATTTATTCGTATGTTCCTTTGCCTGTTGAAAGTAAGGGCTTGTAGAGACAGAATCAGATATCCGCAAATGGCTATAAATACTGCAGTTGGCCATTTGGTGGCAATGCCCTTTTAAATCATCAGGGATTCTGGCAGCTAATAGAGGTCTTACGTCATCGACTTACGTCCAGTGTCTTTGGAATAATAGGAACGTCTACAGATGGTCAAGACCCAGGAATTGGATCAAGAAGAATAGAAGTGATGATTTTGGCAAACTAGGAACCACGAATTAGGAACCTTGTGGAAGCAGAGCCTGATGGAAACATGCTGAATATGCGTATACGTCCTCTTTGTGCTAACGTCCACCCATAGCGCCCCTCGATGCTATTGGCAATTGATCACCCTTTTATATTTAAACTAAATTAAGATTGGTTATCAGTATTGGGGCGTCACAGTTTGTAGGTAAACTACAGGACTGGTTAGGCCAGAAACTGCAGCATCTAGTACATCCTAGAAAACGCATTTGCCTAAAGCACTATCATTGCATGGAATACAGGTCTTTTTTTTTTTTTTTTATAATTCTTTACGTGTTCACTTTATTTCTTAGTTCAAAATTTAGCCAAGTTAACGGCTGTGATCCGTCATAGGCTGGAACGGGTTCGCGACAGTTCGGTCCCATGACAATTCGGTCCCGGACAATTCGGTCCCAAAAAATTGGTCTCGGACACAATTCGGTCCCCAAAAAAATAAGACCACATACGACAATTTGGTCCCAAGTCAAAAAAATTTCCACGTTCAAAAAATAAAATGCCAGTTAAAATTTGAGCAACGACTATCTCCGTGGGGCAGATAATTTAGTTTGGATTCGTATGCCGTAATAAAAAACCGACCAAACCTTTGCAATAAAAAATACTCCGTCTCTTAGTGAACCATTCCATTCCGCATTTTAACTGAGGCCTTAGCCTGATGCCATGCGCTCCAAACCTACAGTATGTATAACACACACATTACTCTATACTCTACTCTACTCTATACAACCAGAAACACATCGCAAACTATGACCGACTGAGCAGCCAACGGAACCTGGAAACACCACCAGTCCACTTCCATGCCACACCTGTACACAGTAAATCTTCACACAACGAGACACCGCAGCCACTATCACTATAGTAAACAATACTGTAATTTTATTGAGGCCCCAGCCTGATGCCATGCGCTCCAATCTTAAACCATTCCATTCCATTGTGAATTTTAATTGAGGCCGCGGCCTGCTGCCATGCGCCCCAAAAATGCAACCTAACTACACTAAGGATAACATAAACACAAATCACTTCAACAGAACCAAGCTACCATTAGGTACTCTTAAACCACCTATTTGCAACAACAATGAATTCTGACAATTAGGTACTAAAACGATAAGCGCGTAACACTTAAGCATGTTATAATCTACTGTTGGATGACAATACAAACAATGGTTACAACAATACTTTTGCACTTAAGAGCTACTTCAGGGCCACATGCTTCTAGCTGCAACCCCCTTTTTAGAAAAATGCTCTTCCCCATACGACGCTTTACCTGTCTGCCGAAATTTAGATCTGGCAACTTACCCTAATCAGCCGAAGACGTCGTTATACCCTATGAGAATTAACATGGGAGCCTGCGGACTAGTTATTAATAAATAGACATAAATCGCTGGAAATAATACTAAGGAAACTTGGAAATTAAGCCAACAGCGAAAATCATACACTAGAAATAACGTAGTTCAGTAAGCCACCTTTATGCACTTACGTTTCGTCGGAGTGGCATGACCCGGATTAGAACCAGCTACCCAGTTCGCCCCAGATCACTTGCATAGCGCCTTAGTCGCTATGGCCACATCCTCAACTGGCTTTTTTTATTTTTTTTTTATATAAAGATAACTCACTCAACCCGTTATTAAGGTCACAGCCGTGACCTTTTGAGGATGTGGCCAGTTGAGGATGTGGCCATAGCGACTAAGGCGCTATGCAAGTGTTCTGGGGCGAACTAGGTAGCTGGTTCGAATCCGGGTCATGCCACTCCGACGAAATGTAAGTGCAGAAAGGTGGCTTACTGAACTACGTTATTTCTAGTGCATGATTTTCGCTGTTGGCTTAATTTCCAATTTTCCTTTGACTAGTTATTAGTCACCAGTAACACAAATTCAACGTTATTGGGGACACTTTTTCTCCGTGAAGGACACGTTCCTACATTTTCGTGTGGACGTTTTCTTCGTTACTGGACCTAAGACACCCGATTCAAAAGATTTGCAAAGATTTCTACCGCATGGGGAATTTACACTAGTATGCTGAAATCAGGTATAAGTTGGTTTCAGTTAAAAGACAGTCTGCTAGTGCGGCTGCCTTTTTTTTTTTTATCAACAATTATTTTTTAACAATTGCTTGTCTACAATCGGACAATCTACTATTACTTGGTGGCGACACACTAGCGTGTGTCTAGATGACGGCATGCACGAAAGATAGGGATTGTTTCACACAGTACGGATCGCTCAAGGTAAAGCGATAGTATGTGAAGTGGGTGGGGCGTTGGAAGAGAAATGTCAGTGTGATGGGTAGTGCGTCTGTAAGCCCTACTCTTGGCATTCTAATGCTTTAATAACTAAAAAGATTAGGAGGGGCGATGCTAGTGTGTCTGTTACAATTAAGCACATGCTTAAGCATTAACTGAAACAAAAATATATTTTTTTACTGTTTGGGATGAAAACAGTATCAGTATTCTCCAAATCAGTCAAAAGGGAAGGAACAGGGGGAAGTGGAGTGGCAGTATTTAATTCAACTACCTATTCAACTACGTGTAGCAAAGAGGGAGAGGAAGGATGGGTAGGAGCACGGGAAGGGAACGGAGAAGATGGGAGAAAAGGGGGAGGGGAGAGAGGATGGAAAGAATTACAAGCGAGCGGGAGTTTTAAAGGGAGAAAAATTACCCGTCACAGTGAACATGTAAAAATTACCCTACAAACCCAACACCGGACAAACAGAGCGAAACAAAAACCCGGGCACGACTGCTAGTGCGTATGTAAATGATGAGAAACAACACAGGTAAATCTTGATGGCCGCACACTGGCTTTCGTTGTAGTCCTCTTCTTTTTTTAAAAATTAATTTCTTTGAGTCTTAAGTCAACCGTAGCAACTTCATTCCTTGTGTGGCAGACCCGGCTCAATTTAGAACATGACAAGCCTTTTTTGAGAGAAGGAATATCTGGTAAAGGGAGGGGCAAACCTGGGGAATTGAACCGGGGAACCTCCGATCATCGTAGGGGCCGAAAGACTGCCCAGAATGAGTTCCCGTATTTACTGAAGGAGCATGGTATATAGCCTCTCACCTTACCCTGACCGGCAGTCCTGGTGGGGACTTTGCTAAGATCCCCATTCCAAGTGTTCGATCAGACCTGCACACCTCTAGCAACTAGGCTGAACTGTCTCTCACCGCTCAGCCACAATGACCACTACGGACGCAAAAACGGAGTCATGATTACCGAACTTGCCTTCTCAACTGTAGCTTCGTTACTCCTTTATGTCTATAAATTATTTTTTTGTGCGTGGGATCTAAAAATGTCGTCCATAGTTTTCAACTTTTTCTTTTGTACGTTAATGTTGTCAGTTTTCTACGTTTACCAGACAGTTGTCATATTCTGCTGGCCTGGCAACAGCTAATGCGACACTTAGATTTGTGGTCTAATGGGAACCATGCCAATTAAGTTACCGACAGGGTATGGTGCACTTAATAATCAAGATTGCTGATTCTAATTACACCATCTCATTTGAAGTGCAGCTGTATTCCATCAACTTTTCAAATTGTTTGTCTGCTGTGTGTTGTGACGGTATCAGTTTCAGATAACCGGAACAAACTATAGATTAGATAGAGGAAAAGTGTGGAAATTTTAGAAAAGCTCAGATTTCCATCTCAGATCTGTATATAAAATCACATCGAGGTGTCTTGTTTATTACATGTTACCGCGTTTTGAAGAAAGGTTGTTAGTTATATTTGATTAAACTTCGAATACAGTTTAGTTCCACATACCACAGTTTCATTTTGTTGAATTAATGTTTTGTATAAATCCTTTTGTGTAAAAAAGTACTTATGAATGAACTCTGAATTCTGAACGGTGCCAGTAGTGTAGCGATGAGTATTAATTTTGGAAATTTAGTTTAAAAATATTTAAAATGTTTGGGAGGATGCGTCTTTCTAACAGTCGGCCGTGCTTTCCTGTTGTACAATTCGCCTGAGAGGGATCGTGGCGCGACTGCAGTGCTGATTGAAAACAACGACAGAATGTGCAGGCTACTTAGCATATCCATGGTCAGTAAACTATCTGGCCCGACCTACAACGAATTAAAGGGGGTAGACAAAATGTCCGCCACGACTGTCCCATTTCTTGAGGTCTGTTCGGGAACTGGCAAATCGCATCGGTGAATTTTTGTACGGAGAGTCGCGATATCTGTTGGCAGCTAGTGGCGGTTTTCAAAATATAATTTTAATTTTACGTAGATTTGCGTGACAAATTTTTATTATATATTTAAAGTATTTTAAAATAAATTTAAAGTTATCACTCCGCTTTACAGTTAATCTATTTCTCTGCGCTCGGAAAACAAAAAAAGCGACACGTTCCTGTATCCAGAAAGTGTTGTCGCAAATCTTGTTTACTTTCATGTTTGCTGAGGCCAATGTCCAATCTTAGTCTTGGGTGTCCATTCTTACAGGGGTGGACATTATCTATGTCTTAACATTTTGTTTCCGGTTCCTGCCTCTAGAACCCCCTAAACTTTCTATTACCCATAATACCCTGGCCATTTCGCGGTTGTCAGGGGCAGCCAAATCGTATTTAAGCAAGGGGGCCAGCATGGAAAAGTCAGAAAGCCTTCGGGCCAGCCAACTGGCTGGTCCTCTTCAATCCCTGCTAGGTCTACTAGTTAGGGGGATTTTGGCTTTTAGGCCTTTAGTAGGCCCAATTTTGGTTAGGCTTTTCCCCCCGACCTAAACTAAGCCTATTTATCCTAACTTAACCCCAAAGTTCCCCAGCTTCCCTTAGTCTTTGGTTCAGTCTAATTAGTTAGCTCTCCCACTTTGTTATTCTTCGTTCCTGTATCCAGAAAGTATTGCAAGGGAAGGAACGATGGCATTTTTGTACGGAAGGTGTCGCCCTCGGTTGACAGAATGCGGCAACTTAGAAATCAATCGTATCAGTGCCGTTTTTGGCGGCCATATTGTCCAACCCAGTCGCGTATGCTATTTTTAATCCAAGATCCGGCTGGTAGTGTAGTAGAGCCCTAGAAAGTCCGGCCCTACCTACAACACTACTAGGGGAAGTAGACAAAATGGCCGCCACGAGTGGCCCATTTCATTCTTCGAGATCTGTTCAGGAATTGTCCAAGCAAATCGCATTGGTGAATCGGTGAATCGCATCGGTTTTTACACTGAGTCCTGCCATCTATTGCCAAACAGCGGCAACTGATAAAACGCTTAGTTATTCACTGAATTTACCCCAGTAATCACCCGGAAAATAGCTTCCACGCACAAATAAATAAATTTCCGTGCAACCTTTTGCCACAAAGCCGTTAAACTTCTCGACTGCACATAGTCTTTCAGTAAATAACGACATGTTCGTTCATCTATAGAAAATATTTCAAAAAAGAGTGGCAGCATTCTTTTATACTGAAGGTGTCGCCCTCGGTTGACCAGTAGCGGCAACAAGTCAAATCAATCGCATCAGTGGCGTTTTCGGCGGCCATATTGTCAAACCCAGTCGTGTATGCTATTTTTCATCCAAGATCCGGCCGATATGTCTGTAGTAGGTCATGGCATGTCGGCAGATGTTGGTTATGGCCGCACTATAGAGCCATTAAACTCTGACCGTTAGAGGATTCTCTTCCAGCGAAGCCTGAGTAGCATAGCTGCCCCTCATTCGATTCAAATTTCTGCCAGTCTAAACGTGCCTCCTGTAGACAACAATTTTCATTTAGGATATAAATTCAGTGCGACGCTATTCGTTTCTCAGTTTCCTCTTCCAGTAGTTCAGTGTGAACAACGTTACGAGTAACTAATCGTAGCCGATAGCATCGAAGTTGCTATAGGTAGCCATTTGAAGACTTGCTCATAGGGTGTAAAACTGCCTCTTAACGCCATTGATAAGTCCACCTCCGAGAATGACGCACCCTCCCCCCCCCCCAAACACACCTAATAATCCTAAAAGTGACAAACCCAAACTTCGGATTCGTTCACAGTCAACGAGAAACCAGCTAAAATTTGTTAAACTGGTAGTATTCGTGATTTAGCCTACGCTTTTTTTTTGGGGGGGGGGGGGGGCTTTGTGTCTTAAAAAAACAGTATGAGGCTGACTATCTCCATAAGTAACACCAAAAGACCCTAGTTTAATATCGATAATCTGCATATAATTACACAAGAGGTCAGATGCATGGGAACTCACCAGCAACGGCCCGTGCGTCTGGTAGAGGGAAAGCTTGGATTTCTCCAGCTAAATTGTCCCTCTCGTCCTCTGCTCATAATCATCCTCATCTGGAGGCGTGGATTGTTACGTGCCCGCCATTACGTGACGGAGGGGGCCTGCACCCTGTTTCAAAAGGGAGAGCCACTATCAGCATCAGCTTTTCAGGACAGCGTGTTTCTCGAAGGGGCAGCTTCGAGACTGCCGTGATTATTTACTTTCGCCAGCATGATCATAAACATGGCTGGAAGAATATAATAAAAAGAAGTAATCATTAAAAAAAATAGGGATCATTACCCGTTGGGGAGGGGGGGGGGAGGGGAACCGTGATTTGAGTCACATTACGCGCCGATAACTCCGCCAACACGAACATGGTCACAGGATGTACTGGTTGAGTGAGCGAAACGAACGAAAATCAGCGTTTGTTGCGCAACAATTTGAAAAAAAATTGATTCGGTCGAACATGGAAATACACCTAACCAGTGTAGGAAACCGTGCAGTCAACGCCACCCTGTAGTTGGTTTATCGATAAGCAGGAGTTGCATTCCGAAATGAGTTGCATTCCGAAGTGCTTACGTGAGGTGTGGTTACACTTCAATTATAGCTCGAATGGTATTGGCAACGGGAATTTGACGAAATGAAAATTTGGGTGGAATTTAGGCAGGAAAAAAATTCGTTTGACGAGGAGCCGCCTTTTGGAAACTGCAGCCCAGTGCTGTACCGCCCTACGCACCCTTGATAATCTGGCTCTGAATTTGCAGCCAAAAATAAGAATTAAGCCATTGCGTATACACTCAATCTAGCACGATCTTTCATGTTTTACCAACCGATTTGTCGATTGAGCTGTCGTGACATTAAAGCCAAGCCTTTTAAAAATTCCTCGTAAATTGGATGCATCTTGTAGTGTAAAAATTTGTCGAGTTGGGAGCTTGGATTCGTCAGAGCATGGTTCGTAGATCTTAACACCGACCGAAGGTAATAGGATCGACGGATCATGGTCATACTCTGGGACAGAGCTTCAATACTGCCCATTCATGTCCAGTAAACTCTCCGGTCCGACCTACAACAATATTGGGGGGAAGGGGGGTAGCCAAAATGGCCGCCACGAGTGGTCCAATTCATTTCTTCGATGTCTGTTCGGGAATTGGCCAAGCAAATCTACTGCCTAATAGCGGCAACTTACAAAAATCTTAGTAATTGCCTACTTAATCACTAATTCACTTATTCACTAATTAAAATAGCTTACACGTACAAATAAATACATTTCCAAGAAGCTATTAAATTTCTCGACTGCACACAGTTCTTCAGCAAATAGCGACATGTTCGTTTATGCAGAAAGTATTTCAAGAAAGAGTGGCGCAAGGGTGTACCTTCAGTACAAAACACCTTCTTTTGTACTGAAGGTGTCGCACTCTGTTGACAGAAAATGGCAACAAGACAAATCAATCGCATCAGCTGCACTTTCGGCGGCCATGTTGTCCAACAATAGTCGCTTGTGCTATTTTTCATCCAAGATCCGGCCGGTAGTGTAGTAATTGTGGAGTTTGTTTTAATATCCGGTTCAGCCACGTCCAGAGAGCAGATGTTGCACACTGAAAAAAAGTCTTTCTTTAGCTCCAAGTTTTTAGTTGCTATATGCCTTTGAAGGCTGCTGTATAGATTCTTTTCAAGGCGATCTCGTGAGCTCGGGCTGGAATGGTCATCGACTCCAGGGCTTGTCTGGTGGAAGCGTTGATGCGTGATCGGACTGCTTATGGCTTAAAGAGACATTTCCCGCACTAAGAAAAAACCCATGCATGCGCTTTTAATAACCACTTAATTAACATTTAGTGGCCTTATAAGACCATATCAGACATTGAAGCACACAAAAAGTATGGCGAGGGAACTTACCTGGGGATTCGAACCAGGAAGCCTTCGATCATAACAGGGATCAACAGATTGTTGATAGTGGGCCGGAACAGAGTCACAGCTTCAAAGAATACTTTAAAGATAAAAATATAGCCAAATAGTCCAAAAGTAAAAACAATAAGACACATCGTTTAAGGGATGAATGTACCCCGTTTTCAAGTGTGGATATCAGCTCAAAGGCTTCGTACGAAAATAAAAGAACAAACAAAAATCATGTCATGGCAGAGACTCTGAATAAAAAAAATAATAAAAAATAAATACGTTTTTAAAACAATGCATTGAAACTGGCCGAAATAGCGAATTCAGTAGGAAGCCCAGCAAGACGACCAACCCTGCAGCGAATGCAGGTTAGAAGTGAAGCCGGGTGGTTTTATGGCGCATTATATACTCAAGGTGAGCAGGAGGGGGCGGGGGTGGCGGTTCTTCATGTTTCGAAGTGAGATAGCCCCAACTGTTTTATTATGGGAACATATTCTGCCATGTTTCTGTTTTCAAGTAAAATGTGATTGAGAACAGGTCAGGAGGTTTCACTTCCCCACCCGGCTTCACTTCTAACATGCACTCGTAAGGAACAGATCGTCTTGCTGGGTTCTGTATCTGCTACTTCGACCCGCAATGCATAAGTTCTTGTTTAAAATTTTTTTTTTATTTTATTTGGAGTCTCGTGCCACAACATGATTCTTGTTTGTTCTTTTATTATTGTACGAAGCCTTTGAGCTGATTTCCACACTTGATAACGGGGTGAAACGCCGTACTGTGTTTTATTGTTTTATTTGTGCACTGGTTGACTATATTTTTATCTTTAAACTCTTCCATTGCTGGTTTAGCTTATGTTCGGAAGAAGAATGGCAGTTCCACACTACCCGAACGGAGAGTCTGGTAGGGACTTCGCCCCAGGGTCCCCTGCAACCGATCGCATCAGCATATGTCACGCGGAGCTGAGCTCTGCCACCACTCAACCTTCAGGACCACTATTCGTGTTTGACGAGCTCAAGTTTCACAGAACACAGATTAAAACGTAGGCCGAGTTGTGAAACGTTTTAATGTTTTGCAGAATGTCAAATGAATGCCACAGCTGAATGCGAACCACCTGCGGAAACTAGACACGAAAACAGGAAACTGTCAAGTTATACAAATACATGCTGGCAACTTTTTCGTATAAGGATATTTCCGAACTTCTTTTTTTAATGAGCGAATAAATAACTTTTGCCTATCCCTCACGTCAAAACTATATCTCAGCGTCGTGTCCTCGTGGATGACGTAAGTCCGGAACTCGAGAGAGAATGATGCAATATAGAGGAAAGACTGATGTTTGTTTGGCACGAATTCATCACTTGTCGAAAATAGCTTCCAAAGGAGAGTCTACATCGAACCGAGGGAACCCGCAAGGAAAGGTTTGATATAAAGAACGAAATTAGAAATAACTTAAAGGAATGTTAGCCTGACCGGATTAGGTTAATCCTGGCGACATTATCCCAAGTGCCTTAACGACCAGTATTTCCTGTTGCTCAAGGCACAATGAATCACCTGGTGTTGGACTTGGGGTTCGTAAATACCTATGGGTTAGGTTTAAACTAAGTTAGAACAATTTACGAACCAAAGTGTAACCGCAGGAAGCATCAAAGAAAGTAAATGCTTAATCCTTAAACCATCACCATCACCGATTGAAAGTCTGCATAATTCGGCAACATCTAGCCAAACCCATGCCATCTAGCACTTGCTTGCATCAAGCGAAGGAATGCATAACGCTATTTCTTTTAATGAAACATACCAACCACGAGCCTCCGTAATTAGTGAGTGAAAATTTGGTACATCCACATGCACCTGAGAGCAAACTGTAAAGGTTAACAATACCAATGTCGCTAGATGGCACCATGTATTTTCCTACTATGTTCAACCGGCGGTAGTGCCACTTTAAGGGTCGAAAAAAGAGGTCTACCGAAGCCTACATCGTCTTGTTCTTCCAAGACCCAGCAACTCTCCAGTTCATTATTATTTTTAATAAACTGTAATTTTTTCAGTTTTACCATTTGGCAGTAACAAACCATCAAGAAAAGTACAAAGTGACCCTATTTCATGGATGAAACTGGACGTGCGGTTTCCGAATGCAAAAACGCCAACGCACATAATTCAAACAAGCTACTACCAGACATTTACAAAGCAAGCTTCGTGTGTCTGCAGGCACGATTCAACCAACACTTTGTGAATGAATGCGCACTGCGATGGGAAACCCACTTGAAAGTTGGGGAAAACGTATTGGTTTTCTTCTTTCAGACAATCCCGCAGCTTTTGGAAAATTTCTATCAGATAATGACACTTTGTTACCAAAACGAAGGAGGGTTCACAAGGGCTTGCTTTGTTGAAACAAGTGGAAAAAGAAATTTCCGATAAGCACGAGTCTTTCTAAACATGATGATAAAAGAACACTAAAAAGCACTAGCATTCAACGAGCTAAACAGTATCTTACATTTCGAAGGAAAAGTTAGAAATTGGCTTCATTTTTCAAAGACATGTTAAAAAAATAAATAAAAAAAACTCAGGTTAAAACACCACACTTCACTCATTTTGGTAATGAGTGAAAAGTAAGAAGGCAGTTTCAGTTTTCTAAGATGGCAGGCTGAGTGAAGTGTGGTGTTTAACCTTGTGTTTTTTTTTCCGTTTTTTTTTCATCATGTCTTTAAAAAAAGAAGCCAGTTTCTAACTTTTGCTTAGAAATATAAGGTACTGTTTATCTCGTTGAATGCGTAGTGCTTTTTAGTGTTCTTTTATCATCCCAGTACGCATTTTTAACCTACGCTTTCTAAACATGTTGCTAATCGATGTGATTTATTTATTTATTTCAACTTACAAGAGACTACACAGCCCAAGAGCTATAAACTCTTTCTAAATCTTAAAACTAGCTTACTCTATCCAACAAACCACCATACCAACATACCAAACTACCCTCAGGTGGGCCACCCTCTCACTCCCTGAACTGGCCAGTCGTCGCACAAAAAGCCAGAAGTGCCCGGATACGAGTTCAGAGCCGAGCCTCCCTAGGTATTCCCAAGATCTCTCGCAAGTCTGTGCATGCCCTGAACCCAATACACTGAAACTGTGCCCACCTCCGACACCCGAGAAGGAAGTGAACCACTAACACATCCTCGTCTCCACTCCCACACAGTGGGGAAGCCAGCCACCCCAGCCTGCTCATGTGTTCATTGAGAAGAGTGTAACCAGTCTGCAACCGGGACAGGAGACTCGCGTCCCGCCGGACGAGATGTCCGAGGGCGGTCGGGGCGACGACCAACGGATTCAGGGCATGCAGACGCCACTCCTTCTTGCTGCCATCCCACTCCGTCTGCCATGCAGCGGTAGAGATGAACGGAGGACCACTCACAGGTCCCAGGGCTCCACAGCACCACCAATGCCACTCATAGCCAGGAAATCAGCCGTCTCATTGCCATGGATACCACGGTGACCTGGAACCAGCCGGCTCCTGATCGCGCTCCCTTCCCAACGTGCCTGGAAGAGCTTGACACCGATCTCCAGCGCAAGCTGTTGGTACACGGCCAAATTTAAGAGCGGAAGGACCGCTGGAGGAACTTAACACGTGCCGCAGAGTCTGAGAAGGCTCTGAACCAGGGAACCCCCAGATCCAGCCCTAAGTCCAGAGACTCAGAAATTGCGACCAGCTTCCCAACGAAGCTTGATGGTATGTACTGGAGCCGCCGCGAGATGCAGAGTTTAAAGTCTTGTACAAACACACCGAACCCCAGACCAGGACCCCTGACAGAATGACGCATCACAGAAGATGCTGACTTCTCCCTTCGCACTCACCTCTGCAGGCTGCCACTCAGGGGCACACATATCAGCGAGGCCTTCACACCAGACCCAAGGGCGAACCGACCGCACCAAGACCAGCAACCGGAAACACATTATGCCCTCCCCATTAAGCAACGTGGCACCCAGGCCTAACGAAACGAGGCCTTGAAATATTCGTGGGCTAAACAGACCATAGTCCCAGAGAATCAAGGCCAGGGGATCTGAGACACCCCTACCCATCGCCCGAAGGCAGAGAGCCACCAGGTGCTCCCTTGCCCTAATGTGCAATGGTTGTTCTCCAGCCTCTATCAGCAAAGCTGGGACCGGGGTGGATGGTAAACAGCCAGTGGCTGTTTGAAGACAGGTATTCACAGCCATCTGCACTTTGTCCGTAGCCTTCTGGCTCCCGGCCAGTGGAAATCAGCTGCCACCCTGATGTAGACCCTGTAGAAGGATAACTGTACTGCTCTCCTCATGAGTACCTTGTTAGACCCTAGGGCCTGAAGAGTCCTATGCCACACTTGTAACATGTCTCTCACTGCTCTCTCACTGCAGCAGTCTCCTCAGCCCAGGACAACTGACAGTCGAGCTGGATGCCAAGATAGCGGACCGACCGGGAAGCTGTCACCTGAGTGGTACCAACCGTCAGCGCTACAAGTACAAGTGCTGCCGTGGAGAAAACAACAACTTCGGTCTTGTGTTGAAACAGGGTCAGCCCCCTATTTGCTAAGAGGCGCTGTCCACGATCCACAATGGACTCCAATGCCTCTAAAAGGGCGGGCACCTCGCGGCCCACAATCCACATGGCAACGTCGTCTGCATATGCCACCACATTGGAGGATAGGGATAGCTCCACCAGGACCTATTGATGGCTACCGCAAAGAACAGCGGGCTTAGGCTGCTGCCCTGCGGCAGCCCACGGTCAGTACGGGCAACACTCGACCAATGACTGTCTACCCTCGTTGCGAAACAGGAGACTAAGAATGGCCCGAACGCAACGTCCACTGGCTTTCATTCGCCGCAGGGAGGCCTCAACCCAGTCGAGGGCGACAGTGTTGTATGCAGCCTTGATGTCTAGGAAGACCACAATGACGATGCTGCTAGATCCTCTCTGGCTTCTCTAACATTCGACTCCAGGAAAAGGGCTGCGTCCTGTGCACCTCTGTGCTTGCAAAAATCGAACTGCCTATCGAAAAGCCAGTTGCTGCATTCTAGATGTGACTGAATGCGTCTTCTCAGCATGCACTCACAAACCTTGCGAACTTATGACAGTAAGGTGATCGACCGGTAACTAACCACAGAGGAGCGGGCTTTCGCCTAACATCGGGGTCGGATCGAAAACAACCACGCCACCGGGGTCGAAGCGCCTCAATCCTCGTGTGAAGAAAAGCTAGACAGACTCCACGAGCCTCACGGCTAATTGCCTCCAACTGGCCGTAGGACACTTTGTCAAGTCCAGGCTCCCCACCAACCTTACCTGACGCAATTGCAGCATCCAGTTCGGCTTTTGCTAGTGGGCAATCTAGGTGCTCCTCCACCAAAAGGTCTCTTTCTGGGTTGGGGTTGGGTCGGGCCTGGTGCCCAGTGGTTACCCATACATGGCCACAAAGTTTCGGGCCCCTCTCAGGACCTCTCCATTTTCTCCGAAGATCCAAGAAACAGTGGAAGAAACAGTGAAAGAATGCTTACCTTCTCGAGCAAGTTAATTATTGTAAACATCACATTGCAAATTTGGAAAATTTACATCTGCAAATTAAAACTATCAACATTATTGCATTGAAGCAAGAAAGTGGATTGGGACGATGAATGGGCAGCGGGTGCAATGGGCCGGGTGCTCCATGCGATCCACCCGTCCACTGCCCCGCTGAGTCCCCTGTCGCCTCTCTCTCTCTTGATGCGGCGAGGGTTCTGTCTAGACTTAAAGCTGGTCAGTGGTCACACACTCTTGAGGAGCCATGCATTCTGGCTAGGATGGACATCCAGCCAGGATTGTGTACGTGGTTTCAAAAATGCTGTATCTCATTTTCTGTTTGAGTGTTCCGTCTGGCATGGTCCTAGGCGCACCTATCTTTCTAGGTTTAACTTTGGTGGTGACATTCGTGAGGCCCTTGGGGTGATTGGTCCCAGGTCGCGGTCAAGGTTTTGGCTGATTGTGACTTACTGTCACGCTACCAACAAGCTTATCTGAGGCTGCATGCTGGAAGTGGAAGGGGTGGTGTTGTATCCTTGCATGTATCCTGTGTATCCCTGGTGTGGGTTTGGCATCATTTGCTGTGGCTGCGCTATTTGCTATTCTGTTCTTATTCGCTGATTCGCATGTGTTCGCTGATTTTGTCTTGTCATGCTATATTGGTTTTAGATGTAGGGTGCATGGCTGTATAGGCCTTTACCTTCAAAAAAATTCAAATTCAAAGTGCATCACACATCTTTGTTGGACTTTCAGAAAACATGCATAAATCAGTGAAGAACCGGTGAAAGAAAGAGTACATTAGGAAATCGGAACAAGTCAAACGGATTCGTAACAGTTGGTGTGGACAATTTTTAGAAACATTGGCATCAGCGGATTATGTGAAATTGTTTCGCTGAAGGCATCGAAGTACAGTAGCGGCCAAAAGGTTTTGCACATTGCATCGCTCCAACAATACCCTGCACGAACCGTAATCACGTTGGAGGATGGCATCAAGTTGCAGTCATTGTTGCCAATTTCTATGGAAGAATATGAGGTTTATTAACTTCCAACAATAAACATAATTTGTACCGTGTATCTCAGAATCGAATAGAGCGAGCTGCAAAAGAAACAACTCAAACAAAATCTATAAATTTTAACCGGTAGCAGGCTGCAATGCCGTTACTCACTGCAGTGATTTGCATCTAAAAGGACAATTGGAACGAATAGTTCACACTTAGTTAATAGTTAGTTCTCACACCACGGGCAAACGTGTAAACAGATTTTCAAAAAGTTGGGGCATACTTGAAAAGAACAAATTTTTCGCTTATTTTTTTTTTTAGAGATTCTTTGCCAGATGATGACCTTTCTCGCAGGGTGTTGCCCGACGAAAATTGTTTCTGTTATACTGGACTGGATGC
>JAHWFP010059314.1:4742-23637 GCA_023313725.1 Lithobius niger
AAGACGAGCAGGGTAGGAAGGCAAAAGTGACTCGCAAAGATCCGTGTTGGTTACGGCCGTGCGGTTATTTGGTAATAACTCCAAAACCAGCAGTGTCGGCATCATGAACCTTAGTGTCAGGGTAGGGCTCATCACCACGCGCATTTTAAGCCTAACAAGTCGATGCGCACCCTGTGAGTGGAGGTATTAAAAGACAAAACGCGTGAGCGACAGCTTCTTCTGAAAGATGCTGCACTGCAGCACACTCCACATCTGCGTTGAACTCCCATTTCTCGAAGCACGGCATCAATGTGCTCCTCCATCTTAGTACGACTAAATCGAGTTGCCTGTGTTGCTTGTGAGTTTAAACCCACAATAAAATGGGCTACCTATCGGGACTTTCATTTTGTTCCTATCATGCTTAGTTTACGCTGGGGAAGGGGGGGGGGGGGGCTATCATTGTTTGGCACCCCTTATACCCGTTACGCCGAAAATTAAGCTCTGATTAAAATTCGGCGAGTGGGGAATTCCCGTTTCGCTGAATCCCATTTCACGTTGGCGAAGTTGAAGATGCATTCCTAATCGGAAGGAACTTGTGATTAGTTGCGGTCAGAGTCAGACGGGGTAGGAAAGGGCGCCTGTGTCATTTATCGACATGCGTTTTACAGGAAACTCTGATGAAGTGATGGTGCCTCCAACCATCTAGGGGTTTGGGGAAGCGCTCTAAGCTCCCCAAGCAAAGGAAAATCCACAGTCGAGCTCAAGAAGCTTTGCTTAATTTCATATTCTGTCGTCATTTTTGGTTTCGGAGTGTTGAAAGTTTGGAGTGGGTTGGGGTAGAGGGGGTCAGTTTTAAAAATGCGTTAAAATTGTAAATAAAGGGAGGGAGAAGAGAGAAGGGAATGTGTGCCTGAAAGGAAAAGTCATCAGTGGACATGGAGTCTAAAACCATTAATTTTACTTTGCGGGGAGGAGAAAAAAATAAACAACCAAAGGGTCGCCGAAAGTATGGTAGCTAAAGGGCGCCTGTGCCATTGGCACAATGGTACTATGGTCAGTCCAAGCCTGGTTGCGGTGTCCTACGTTATGCGTGTAGCTGCAATGAGAGCAGCAGCGCGAACGAGGCACGTAATGTGGAAAAAAAAATATTTAGTGAAACGGGATTCAGCGAAACGGGACTCGTACGCCCTCAAGAGAACTCAAAAATAGCTTGATCCACCTTCCCCCCATGACAAATAATGACTGATCCCAAAAGTGCTTTCATTGATAACGTTTGACCGTAGGCGATTCACGACCTCCCATCGTTGACGCAAGACCAGAAGTTCCAGGCATGGACTAACCCTGTATTTAGTGTAAATCGGCCAGAGGACGGTCGAGATGTTGCAGAGGAACATCACAGAGAATTGGTAAATCGTATTCTTGCCCTTTCCAAGTTGACCATGAAAACTGTAAGTGAGAAAGTGAGAAAGGAGTCTGAACTTAAAGCTGGAGCCAAGGATCGTTTTGAAGCTGGTGGACATGGAACAAGTAAGTCTTCATTCCAAAATTACATTTCATGCCTAGTTACTTTGCCCCTGGCTTAAATGTGACTAGGGGACATAATCGGAAATTGGCTGTTCCGGCATGCCGCACAGAGTGCCGTAGGCATTTTTTTTTCTGTGTGAGTGGTTCCATGTCTGGAATGCTCTTAATAGGGAAACTGTAAATGCTAGGTCTATCCCATCTTTCGTCAGGTGTTTAGGAAGGAATCCTTCCAACGTTTTCCCAGACGTCCGCTGTCCTGATGTGCCCTAATTCTCACCCGGAACGGTGTAAGAGTCTCACCATCCTGCCGTCTCCATCCACCTGTGGTGGAGAAATTTATTATTACTATTTATAAATCGTCGTTGGTGGTCGTTGTTTCCTTGGCGTATCTATATGCGAAGCTACATATGTATTCATGTTGTATTCGCGTACCATATGTATTTGTATGGTAGAACAGATCACCAAATAGGTGTTCCAAGCTGCAGTAGCACACATGAGAATTTGGTTAGGTGGGAAATTAAAGCAACACACCGCCTGCCTTATAACCTTCCGCCTGCCTCACAACACCCACGCGACGATCACATCCGCATATTTACCACAGCTAAGGTCAACTGAGATGGTAGCTTCGTTCCTCGCAATGAAAACGTAGCTACTGTCTCAATTTGCATTGCGCCTAATAGTCCAGCCAGCGTGAACCCATTGATTGTGTCGTCACAAACGGGAATGATACTCGTATTTCAAAATCACAATTTATAATTTTCTAGGCTAGTGTCTTATAATTTTGCTTCGGCGATCTATTGGAATAATTAATTTTATTTTTTACTGCATTAGTCTATTAGATTTTAGATCTCATGGTAATTATTAGAAAATTAATAGATGTACACACAGAGATGAAACGTCTTGATTATTGTACGCGCGCAATGCATGATTTATTGACGGGTCGTTAGTAAATAAAGTTCCATTATATTCAACAGAAAATCTCCTAGATGCCACATTTTAAAAAGGATTTTTAGCAAGGTAAAGACTAATGGTAAGGAAATACACCTTTGGGGCCGTACTTGATGTGGAGGGTCGAGAAAAATGGCGTTGGGAGGTATATCCCTTTAAGCAAAGGGCAAAGTTGGTTTCAAATACATCCTTGAAAACATTCAAAGAAGTTTTCTATAAACCTTGTTTGTGGTTCACGGCAGTAAAATATCTTTTGGTATGATGTCTGCACGTTAGCCTAAGTAAAACTCTTTGTCAAGAACCCATTCTTCTATCACTCCTCTAATACAGTTAACAGTTGCAAGACGGAGAAATCCCCATGGAGCCAAAAGCTTTTCTAGAATGTGTTTGGAAGAACTATACATACAGGATATGGGCCCCAGAAGCCAAATTTGTATCATGGAAAGTACATTCCTGATGCCTCCCCCCACCAATAAATAATTAGCTGTCCCGTATTTCTTTATAGAGTACTTCGAATATGTTGACGGGCCGCATAAGACCAAGCAAGAAGGTACACCGCCCAGTGCTTCTAAAACAACAGCTGCACCCCAAGTCCCTACTGAAAGTGCACGAGACACTGGTGTGACTGCTCAAATTGCGTCTGTCAAGCAGGAGATCGAAGTGAAGGAAGATGAGGCATTGAAAGATTATGCAGTACTCCAGAAGATACGTGGTGCGGTGAGAATTGTTGTATTGTTTCGTTGAACGATATTGACAGTGACATTAGCAGTGGATCAGATACATATACCGCCAACAAGTATACATGCCAATACCAAGAGTCGGATAGTTTAAGAGAGTTTAGGATTGGAGGAACCACTGAACCTTCTCCACACTGGACCCTGGACACCACTTTCTGTGTTTGGGCCCTTATTTTGCCACAGGCAAAACTATGGTTTCGTGGTGAGAAACGCAACACCAAACCTTTTCTGGGTCCCCTTAACAATGGACCCCGATACCGTGGCAAAGCTTCAGGCTTCAGTTTTTTCTCTCGACACTGCCGTTGTTACTTTCTTTCCTCCTTCGCACGTTTCGCCCTTCTTTTCTTCGGTTTTCTCTGTATTTTACGTCACTGCATGCAGTGTCAAAACGTTTCTCTAAAGTATGGGCCAGAGCACCACGCCTTTCCACACTGGAATACCGTGTCAGGGTCTCAAGAGCCAAGTTCGATCAGGATTTAAAAACGCACGTGTCGGTCAGGGTCCAGTGCGTAAGCATCTGTGCCACCACATTCCAACTGGGTTGAGGACTGGCCTGTACTTTTTCTCCAGTGTGGAAGTAGTACTAGAGGACGCCAGGGATTGTAGTTGTGGTGTTTCTGTACCTTGGGGGAAATTATACATATTCGACCTAATTTTTGGTTTGGTTAGGTATTGTCGTATTACCATGGTGACAGAACGATCCATCAGTATAATCAGTTAGCCTTGCCAAGGTCAAAGAGTATGCCATCGCTTTTCTGCCCGAGCATAAAAAAAACGAAACGAATAGTTCTCTTAATCGCCAAGTGCCAGAAGCAACCGCAGTACATAAAAAATTTTATGCGGTACCTTAATGAAACCTAAATAGTTGCAAAAAAAAATTATGAATACTTGTCGTAAAAGTTAGTAATGTTACGGATCACAGTCTATTTTAAAGCTAAGAAACAACATTTTCATTAAAAATAAAACACCTCTTTAATTTACTTTGGTTGATGCGCTGTGACCGATATTTATATTCGTCCTACAACAATCGTCTGCTTTTACGGTGGGTTACTTTTGGCAAGTTTGTGATGCATCATTGGGGAAACAGAACTCGTTTATCAATTGAGGCGGGGGTAGAAAATACCATTCGTGCGAACACTAAACAAACCAATTTGGTAACAATTTGTAGACTTCCATCATAGTGCACAGAGGAATTATGAATGTAAGCAAGAAATCCCTGCAGTACAACTAGGCAATATTATGCAAGTTAGAAGTTCTTATTTTACAGTTCACTTTTAAAGGAGACGGAATATTCTCGTTTCAATGGAACTTGAGCGTAGTGCAAGTATGGATGATTGATCTCAATCATTCAATATACATTCCCAAGCTAATAAAAACACCTCCCGCAGGCGCTCAGTATTTTTTCAGCTAGGGAATGCTTCTTGTGATTGAGAAAATTTATCGATAAAAAACTATGCTATTGTGATATCTGCTCCAAAAAATGCCCTTTTCTTGTGCCAATATAGGCAGACTGCGCTGCCAGAGAAAGGGCCTCAAAAGGGCGAAGAAGTGCAAAAGAGGCCAAAAAAAGACCAATAAAGCTAAAATACGGGCAGAAAAGGCTTTAAATGAAAAGTCAAACAAAAATTACCTTGCTTCCCTCAGAAGTCTCTGCACGCTGCTGCTCTTGATGTATTAGTACTCGAATAATTGTGGAATAAAATGACATGTCTAGTTAAGATTGCCAGTGGCCCACTGGAAAATTTCTGTATTACTGTTTTCCCCTTGCACTACGGTCAATGAGATGTTTTCCGTTATTGGTTGTAGGATGGCTGTACATCCCCTATTGACAACGAATGGTCTTACATTGTGCCTACGGACTGTAACAGTGCCACAGCTAGTGGTGACCCGGCATTTGCTGCCAAGCTGTCTGACGATCCTCAAATGCTTGACGACTCGCACCCTGGTAAGTAACAATTGAGCTAATTCAACAAAGGCAAAGTACGGTGACTTTTTTTTAAACTCTTAAATCCTCACATGCTTGACGATCCTCAAATGCTTGACGACTCGCACCCTGGTAAGTAACAATTGAGCTAATTCAACAAAGGCAAAGTACGGTGACTTTTTTTTAAACTCTTAAATACAAAAAAAGACGATACACGTACAGCATTTAATACAATAAAAAGAAAGAAATTGAGATTTACCAATTTTAGTAACATTTTCTTGTCACTAGATGTTAGAAAAGTTACGGTAATGATTTAAGCAGCATCAAGCAATGATAGGGTTGGGGAGGAGAATTTGTAACTCTAAAAAGTCACTATTGAAACGTCCTAGATCCATTCCAATTAGTTCCATCAGAGTTTTCAGAGGGCGCCACGTGTTCCATCTGGTTATTTTTTCTCATTTTTCAGCCGAAATCAAGTAAACTAAATTACAACTAAGCTAAACTAAATAATAATTAGATACAAGCTTGTATCGTTTAGGTTAGTTTAATTTCAGACTGAAAACTGAGTAGAAATTCCCGCATAAAACTCGTGGCGCCCTCTATAAACCCAGACGGAACTAATTGAAATGCTTCTAAGACGTTGCAGTATGTGGTCTCGGGCACAAATTCTCCTCCCCAACCCTATAAATTCTTGGCAGCATGTACATATTTTTTCCCTATAAAGAACAAGCATTGGATCAAAACAAGCGGCTGCAGTGACTACTTGTACTGGCGTTCTGTACACATTCGCCACTTTCGATAATATTGCGTACACCTCTATCACGCACTGCAACAGCGATCTTTGTTATATAATCTGAAAGTGGTAACCATCACATTTGCCGGTTATAAATGTGTTAGCTTTCAGAAACAATTTACATTGAATAGAATAGACATTGTCGGCCAATAAGCTATACAGCTTTTTTAAAGGCTCGAGCGGCAGATGTTAAGTGGAAGGCACCACCATCCTGTCAGTTTTTTTGCCGCAGGAGGGAGGAACTGGAGTATCCGGAGGAAACCCTCGTACAATGGGCGGGATACAACCGGAGCAAAACCTGTACATACACACTTCCCTTCACCAGGATCGAACCCGGGTCTGTAATAAGCCAGAGATGTACAGCTGGGGCCAAGACGCCTATCGAATCTGGCGCCCCAGTGCTCGCAGCTACCCGTGCATTTGAAGAAAAACAAATAAATAAAAATCGCTAAAATAGCTAAAATACGTTGAACTTTGGAGCCCATAACCATTTTTTTTCACCAGCGAAGAAAATCTTTGGGTGAACCACTGTCATTTCTTGTTCCCGTGAGGAGGGGGAGGATTTTTTTTTTTTGCAGCATAATGCGAATGTGGAGGGGAGAGGGCTGCTGAAGATCAGGGGCAAGGTTGCCAAATGACATTTTGGAAGAAAAACAAGCGAACAAAGAAAAAAAGGATTTGGACTAGGTGATTGGGAGTTCCCCCTGCCAAGCTGAATTTGTAAAATTAGGTCCTAAAAAAACATAAAATTTGTATAAAATTTTTAACAATTACGACACTGCGTCTATTTATGACACTACATTGGGATCAAAACTGATTATTTACCACGGTGACTTTAATAATTAAGATAATACATACCTGACAACTCAAATAAACAAATATAAAAAACTGCACCTTCTCAAAAATCCAAAAGGGGTTTTCTGTGCAACTCGGAAACCATCCAGGATGAGCCACTGCACGATTCCACAAAAACAATTTGGAAAATAGAAAAAAATGCACAAAAAAGACTTTAGTTACTAAAGAAATTTTCGTTGGAAATACGGAAAAAAAAATGCACAAAAAAGAGCTCGTAGCCACCCGAGCAAAAGTCACTAGAAAAACGCTCACTTTCACAACAAAAGACTCTCACACTGTCTAGCGACATTGTATTTTGTCTAGCGAACAGACAGTGAGCAGTGACAGTACGAAAATTAATGATGTTTTAGTGGCAACCCTGGGGAATTTTTTATTTAAGAACAGCATTCTTAAAAGCAATTTTTTGTAAAGGAATTTTTGTTCATAGCCAAATTCATAAAAAATTTTCCTGGCCTTCGGGCTATGGGTACGCTGTTCCAAGCTGGTCGAGCCGTTGGACCAGTGGATAAAGACCATCTCTAGGTGCCGTCCTTGTGGCATCGTGCAGGGGGCACATCAAGGTAATGATAAGCGGGGTGGGTGAGACGTGGATCAATAGGGGGTGTTTGGCACCTCGCCTTGTTCTTTGTGTATGTAAAACTAAAATGCACCGTATTTCATCGCGTGACTTTTTTTGCTTTTAGATGCCAGAGTTGCTCAAGCTACTAAAATCATGGTTAGCATGGGATTCCAGAATGAAGGAGGATGGATGACTCGCCTTCTAGAGCTAAACAATGGAAACATCAACGACTTGCTATCGATTATTAACATACTGAAAGAAAATACTGGTGGAAACATCCATGGTGTTTGTCAGATTATTCTGTCCATCCTGGACACGAATGCTGGTGATGAGCAGAAAACTCTGGATTTCCTACAGTGGGTCAGGGATTTGCGCGCCCGCAAGTAAAGTGTTTTGGGGTCGTGTCTTAAGAAGCTTTTTTCGGCGATTTAACCACTTTTACAGTGTAGGTGAATGTAAATCTTAAAAGCGGAAAACTTAATAATTTTGGTGTTTGTCTTAAGTAGCAAGCTGTTTTTCATTTTCTAAATGCCTGATCAGATTTTCCTTTGTTTTTTTTTCTGTTGGTTTTATTTGTCGAGTTGACTGTATAGACCAATAAAGGACAATTTAGTACAATAAATAGCATTTCCTTTTTTTTTTTTGGTGTTATCTATATGTGTTTAAAGTTCAGTTTAAAGGTAAAGGATTCCCTCCATGATATTTTGTTTACCAAGCAGGTTTGTTAGCGTACGACAATAAAGAGTGCGTCCTGAAATGCAAGTATTTTTTGATGAGTTAAACAGAATTCTAGAAAAGTGCACATGAAAAATTGTTGCTAGTTGGCGAAGTATTAGGCACACATGGAAAATCTTTGCTTCTTTGGCAAATTACTAGGCATACAGGAAAAATCATTGCTACTTGGCAAACTACTACTGCTGTGGCTTTATCGGTGTGGTCCTCACTGTTAGTGCAAATCTAGATAATTGGGCATGCTATGTCAAATGGTACTCTGTTGGTTGGTATCTTTTCTGCTTCAGCGCATTTTGTGCGTGTAGCTAAAAGCGTTAGCAGCAGTGTTGTCGCCACCCTTACAGGATCGCAACGCGTAATTCATGCCGTGGAATTGCAAAACCCATCTTGCAAGTTTCCCATTAAAATTTGGTATACTTTTTATATTGCAAAGTGCACTTGAATTTCAAATGCAGTGTTTTCAGTGTAATGAGAATAATGGTTTACCATACACAATGGCACACATTTCAAGTTTGCTTCGCCTTACAGCTGGTTTCCAGCAAAATCGACAAGGTTGCAAACCTTTGGGTTTGTGTTGTGATGCTAACATAATATGGCCGAAATTTCAGTCTTATTTCTGTCCGAGTACGGTAAATGGTCTCGATAAGTTGGGTAGTCTCATAGTTGCTTCCACGAGTTATCTTAAGTTTGCCCACGGTTCAGTGCATTCATTTGTCCGTTCCATCTAACATTATTCTTGAGCAGATTGAAGAGCAGCAGCGTACCTCTGCCACTGGCCCCCAGCTGCCCCCGAAAGAAAAAAAATTATTTATAGTAAGAAAAAGGCTCTTAAATTTGATCTAAACTGTAGTTTAAAAATGAATTTTGAGACACCCATTCGTCCATACCCCTATCATTAATATAATGGTGGCCCATAAAAAAAACTAACGAGCTGAAAAATTTCTAAGTAAAAACTTTTTTCTAAATTCATTTTTCACTTAAAAAAAAAGAAGAAAAAAGGAACATGCCCCCTTGACTGGAGTACGAAAAAGTGGTCCCTATATTCACTATAACATAAGATAAAAAAATATTAGAAAATAGTAAAGACGTAATTTTTTAGCTTGTGCGTTTTTTTATTAAGGGTGGGGGCCCCAAGGGCTAATTTGCCACCGGCCCCACCTAACATAGCTTCGCTACTGTTGTAGAGTGTTTGTGCGGTAATGTGAAGTCACCAATTAATTGTCGGAAAAATCCAAACGGGCCTAATGATCTGCAGTGTCTTTACAGATTTTTGCTTTAAGTGATTTGGGCTCGGGGAATAACTAGTTGAGTCGAGTTATGTGCCCAAACACTTTACTTCACTCGCATGCAGTTGGGGACTTTCTTCACATTAATGGTCAGTCTGGCATTTCCTAGTTGGCGCTGCCAAATAGCATCTAAGATAGGATTAATTTGTTTGGGATGATGTGACTTTCTAACAGACGGCCTGCTTCATCGACGTACAACTCGCGTGAGAAGGCTTCTGGTGCAATTGCAGCACGCGATTCAAGACAGCGGAGAATGCGCTGGCGATGAAGCACGACCACTGGTGTTGATACTGAAAAACCTCACTAGAGGGCCTCCGAGCTGCGGCCATTTGGGCTCTATCTTGCCTGCCCCTCTTGGCTTATGCTAGGCAGGTCTATAAAAGCTCGATCCTCTTTCAAGACAAAATATTCGTTTAGGGTTTAAATTCAGTGTGCAGCGGCAATCATTTCTTATCTTTTTTTTTTTGTAATTTGTGGCAAACTGATCATAGCCGATAACGTCAGAACTAGTAAGTGGCCATTACAAAATCCCAGCAAGGACAGCCAGATGAGTATCGCTTCGTTGCCGCCATTTTTTCTGCCGCATGATGCGGTCGTTTTGATGAGGGTGCTAGCAGAGTGCGAAATCGCCTTTCATGCCATTAATACACCCAAGGCTGAGAATAATGCATCCTCCCAAACAAGTAATGATCCTAGATCTAAGTGGTGTTGAATACAATCATGTCGTCCACATACGTGATGCATCAATCAAAGTAAATCACCGAGAGCAAGATCGAGCATTCTTGTGAAGCTCAAAAACTATGAAACGGACTGATGTCCTTGCTATCTTCATCTTGTTCTATCTGCTAAACCCCCCCCCCCCCCCCCCCGAGATCTAAATTTTCGATACTGTTTTTTGCCTTTTTTCGTAGGCCTATTGTTAATGCTATAAGTCGGTCAGTTTGCCTTGGCTCGAATTTCACCAGAAAACATTTTTTACTGCTTTTTTCCCCATCCGCGCTATTCCTCGCTTTTTTTTTCCTGGATTCGTTTCAATAGCCGAGTAAACAACTAATGAAAAGGTACAGAGCAACAAAATTAAGACAGACGCCGAACAACATTTTATGACAAACGTGCAAGAAGAAATTGCAACTTTGCCTTTATCTTTGAGCAAAGCAAGGGTATTATTTTAAATTAAGACAAAAATTTGCCTTGAATAACAATTTCAAGGAATTTAAAGCCTGGAATTTTTTCTAAAAAAAATTCAAGCAATTTCAATGACTTCAAGCACCTTGTGCAAAGACTACACCATTCACCAAGCACATGACGTCCTTTAGACGGGTTAACCGCTATGTCCACAAATTTCGTTCTGGAATATGTTGTATCCCTAGGAAAAAGTTCATACTTGAAAAATGTTCGGGTCACCAATTATATAAGTGTTTATTTCACAACCACAAACCATACAAAAGTAAAGAATGAAACACAGGCTACAAACTTCTTTTGCGTACACCACCACCACTAAGAATAACATTACTTTAAAAAAATCTATAAAAATGAGCCACTAGCTTAAAAAAACCGTGACGACCAACATCCATTATAAGTACAATCCGGTTCACTGAGAATAGCATTACTTTTAGAAATTTATAAAAATTAGTCTTTAAGTTAAAAATACCTAAAACCACCTACCCTGTTCATATTCCAACTCCGTTACCTAGTTGCATTTAATATGTCGTCAATAAACAACGCTATTAAGAACTACGTTCTTGCAGACTTTGCTGTAAAAATTTACTCATTGCCGTCAAAACTCTTCAGTGACTGCAGAATGCTCAAAGCTTGCTGTGGATCATCAGAATGGGTTTCCAGGATTGATATCACAATCTGTGGAACACTATCAATACTTCCGCCATTGTAATTCTTCAGTATGTTAATGATATCCAGAGCCTTGTTGATGTTACCTCGGATCAATTCCAACAGGCGAGTGAACCATCCTGGTTCATTCTTGAAGCCCATGCTGATCATTATTTTAGCCGCTTGAGCAATCCGAGGATCTGCGGTAAAAATGGATTCAAGTGTGTGATGAGATTTACAAGTTATTATTGATGTTACTATCTTAACCACAACTTTGTAAGGAATTTCCGTCAGAAGTTGGCAAAATGTGACCATGAAGGTAACTGTCATAGATCATTGAATCTATGCTCAATTAATTCCAGGGATCAAAATACAACTGTAATCTACGAATATCACTAGCATTCCAGAAGAAAGTCCTTGGAGTGAAAAACTGTACACCAAAATACGACTTGGTGATTTTAAGATACAGCCTCTACCAAGACACGACATCCAGTGGACGACTAGAACGTCCAAAACGTCAGGTCCAAATTGACCAAAAAAGACATCCAGTGGACTTGACCCAGGGTTGCCCCACGGAATTTTGTAAAAAAAAAAAAAGCAAGTGACCAAACAAAAAAGCATTTGAGGCAGGGATTGGGAGGATTTCCCACAAAGATGAGCAATTTTTTCAAAAATTGATTAACATGCAAAATGACCGCCTGTTTATTATTTACCAGGGTGACTTGAATGAAGATATCATGTGATAGCGTGCATCCTCTCCTTCCAGTTGGGGGTCTGGGGGAGTTCTGTGAGCTCCCCCAGCAAGGTCCGCCTAGGAAGCTAATGCATTTTAGACTATTCTCAGGCCATTTCGGGCCTCTGCTGAGTACGATTCAAATGTAATGGTCTATTCCAGTGACCATTTGACTAGAATAAACATTATCGTCTAGGGTGGCATAAGGGCAAACAATTGTATAAAACACTAATCAAGTATAAAATAGGTAGGCTAAATAATAAGCAAACATCCAATTATACTGGGCCTTTAATCAACACTCCGCTGTACACAATATTGACCCCACATATGGCCAATAAAATCAGTGACAGATTGTTATGATTTGATTGTATGATTACAATGATTGACACGAGTCTAACGAATGGCATTACGGATTAAGTCGAGCGGTAAACCTAATCATTATGATATTCTTTATATTAATTCAAAGGAATCTCGGGTTAATTTAGTAGCGTACGGCTTGGTACTAGTTAAGCGTAAACACAATTAGCTATCGCTAATCAATCGGAATACTTAGCTCATTGATTTGAAGCTTGAGTGCGGCCATGGGCCCACGGGTCGGCTGAGCGGCGAAGCCCCGTCGCTAGCTCGGCACGGAAATCTGCTTGGCGTACTTCTGGATTGCGGCCTTCGGAATTAGATTGGCGTGAACTAGTTAGCGACTGGTAAGCTGCTGGTGATCGGATGATATCTCGCATTCCGAGGCTCAGTTTAAATACTGTGGCGTTATCGGCCATGATCAATCCAGCATTATTATTATTGAAATGCTAAATATAGTAATATTGGGACAGTTTGGGCCCTTATCATCAATTGGGACCTCTCCGCCTGTCAATCATTCTATTGTTGCGTTCGGGTTCGTTAATTGTTCCCCGTACGCGGCGCTTTGAAGGTATATGCCGCCATCCCGTGTGGGAGGGACTTGCGCGGGATCATGAGCGACGATCTTATCGTAATTAAATCTCGTTCTAGAAAGTCATTTAGCTTCTCCGAAACTGTCGTAAATAATGTCAGCTGGTAATGCCATCTTTTAAACTAACAATAGGTGTAATTACACTTGTTCAGTCTCAAATGATCTTGCCGCCTCTCGGTCGTCTTTGAAGAAGGACTCCCAATTATAATTGCTATCTGGAGTCGTTTTGATCTAGCCGAATAAATACTCGGCTCATGCATTTATTAAATGTATGATATTATGCAGTTATGCATTCAATTAATTAATTGTATTGTTTCTGTTATGAATATTAATTAAGCCATTAATTATTTCCCTACACAGGTGAGTAGAGGGGGTGGGCTGGTCCCTGGGCAAAGATGACCCCCAGTTTTTCGTGACGTCAACCCTGAACTCTGCAACCATTGGCATTTCCCTATCCTTTTCTGGGTCACATTTTGGACTTGTGGAATTTTGGTGGTTTTTATCGTCACACGAAGTTGTGTGCTTCCTATCGTTTGCCTGTTTTTTTGCCTTCGCTCCCAAATTTCTTTAAAAAAAATGGATCGGCCACCGAAGCGTCCACGTGTCGAAAAGAGTGCCTGTGCTAAAATGCACTTTCTTAGGATGATGTCCATAAGCCTCGTAGTGTTTCTGTTTTGCGAGAGTCACTACGAGTTCTGCGAGAAATTGCCAGCGCTGTTCTCGACGTGCCCGCATCGGGGGGTCTGGGGAGCCCGCTTTCGCTCCTATGCTACAGGGGGAGGATCCCCTGGATTATATACTTCAATTGTACTTGTTGGAGACCATAAAAGATTTCTGGCCATAACGTCTTTTCCTGTGAAACACCTCCGCCGGAAACAACTTTAGCACAGCAGGTCAGGGTTTCCGGACATTTTCTCAACTGTTGTCCACTGTCCGGGAATTCCTGCCTGCACACCCGGTACATGTGCTACCTTCCGTTTCCGGCGGACACTGAGTCCTTTGATGAATATTTGCTACAAGCCATTAATACGTAGAATTTGTATTCACTAAGGCAACAAACTCTGGACTCAATGGTCATGTTGGAAGAAAACGGACTTGCGGAATCGCTACCGGAAATCTTTCCGGAGCTTGCGCTGGAAGATATTCCAGCGATTGGTATCTAAACTGCCGCCGCTATTCCCTATAGCCGAGGTGAACGCAGGAGCGTCCGGCAGTGGCCTGCAAAACTGCCTTCGTCCGGCTGCCTGCCGTGACACCTGTCCTGTGTGCCACGATGGACGATATGGTAAGAAAATTTCAATATTAATTTTAATTAAAAATTTACATCCTGTCTCTATATTTATTTGAGATATACATTTAAACGTATTTAACAGTTATTTTTAATTTCCACAAATTTAAATGTTAATTATGCTTTCAATTGGCAATTATTGCCTTACTTAAAATGTTTTTCCAAGAAGATCATGATTAAATGCAATATTTAAATTCAAATTTACATTATTGCTCGTTTTGGACAATAAAAAAAAATCTAAATATAGATGTATGTGTGCAAAATCATATTATTGTTTTATCTGGAAAGAAAACACATCCATGTTTAATATGTATTTTTTTTCTCAAATATTTTAATCTAAATCAATGGTTCCCAAAAGCAATGCAATTGTTATTGCGAAAATTTCATAGTTACTTATGGTTGACTAGGCCACATACTTTGGCCATCCAGGTAAGACTTAATTTTAACTTGATAACTTAAATCAACGTAAAGTGATTTGTATGCCATATATAATGATCTATTTTGGTGAGCATCTGTCCTAAAATAAACCATTGTTGACAGGATGAATCAGTTGTATTTAACCTAAATATAACACATGAATATGGCACTTGAAAAGGGAGGCGAAATGATAAGCAACAGATCAGAGTATTTTGGGCCTTTAATCTACTCTCCCTTGTACAAAATATGGACCACACTGGTCAATAATCGAATTATAAGGATTGTATTTCGAGATCGGTTTGATTACATTCAATCAGCAATAGTTGGCGATTGGCATTCTTACTACGGTTGCATTGGAATAATTCCTACTAAAGGATAATAATGATAATAATGATAATAATAATAATAATAAAGGATAATAATAATAATAATGATTGGTAATTAACGATTTATGCACTCGGCTTACTATAAGTCAAGTACAACAATCGTTGTTAATGATACGGAACGATACTTATCTCCCGTGAACTCAGCCGTAGCTGGCGTTCGGGCACCCGGCTTCCCGTCTCCCGGTGTCGTACGTCGGGCGTGCGGCACGGCTTTTAGACGTCCGTGAATAGCAGGGCTCAGAGAATGGTGGCAACGTGTAAACCTTTTTAAGTCGAATCCTCGTGCCGTATTCCTGAAGTCCGCTTAAATACTGGTGCGTTATCGCTTAGCAATTTATTTGATTGATTAGTGTTCTGAATAGAAATTGCGGGTCTTAACAGTTCAGGTCCTAAAAGTAAATTAGGTACCGTTGCGCTTGTCTATCATTGTATTGGCGTGTTCGAGGCGCATCGGCTGATTCTCGGTATTGTGCGCTTGAGTAGCTTGCCGCTTTAATGAACTGTCACCTGCAGACCTACGAGCAATAATTTAACTGTTGTAATTAGGATTGTGTTCGATCAAGGATGACGTTCCAACTAATTGGAATTCCTTCCGAGAACTCTATGCTTCGCTAATCGCGTCGTAAATAATGTCGTAGTTAGAAATGCCATCTCCTCAACTTAACAATAGCAGTAATTACGGCGGTTCAATTTACGAAGGAATTTACACAGTTCCGGTCTTCTTTGAAACGGGCCCCTTCTATATCTTAGTCGCTGGAGCCATTTTGGGTCTGGGATGAATAATGTTTGATTCATGCATTTAATAAATCTATGATATTTATGGAATTATGCATATAATTAATTAACTGTATTGTTTCTGTAATAAAGACTAATTAGGCTTAATTTATCCCTTAACACTTATCTCCCGTGAACTCCGCCGTAGCTGGTATTTGGGCACCCGGCTTCCCGTCTCCCGGTGTCGTACGTCGGGCGCGCGGTACGGCTTTTAGACGTCCGTGAATAGCAGGGCTCAGAGAATGGTGGCAACGTGTAAACCTTTAAAAAATGAATGATAATGCCGCATTCCTGAAGTCCGCTTAAATACTAGCGCGTTATCGCTTAGCAATCTATTTGATTGATTAGTGTGCTGAATAGAAATTGCGTGTCTTGATGTAATGATCTATTTTAGTGAACAAATGCCACAAAATAAACCATTGTTGTCAGGATGAATCGGTTGTATTTAACCTAAATAATACACATGAATATGGCACTTGATATGGGAGGCGCAATGATAAGCAACAATTCAATAATATTTTGGGCCTTTAATCGACTCTCCGTTGTACAAAATATGGACCACGCTGGTCAATAATTGAATTATAAGGATTGTATTTCGAGATCGGGTTAATTACATTAAATCAATAATAGTTGGCGATTTGCATTCTTACTACGGTTGCATTGGAATAAATCCTAATAATGGATAATTAACAATGATTGTTATTACTAGATTAAGCACTCGGCTTACTATAAGTCAAGTACAACAATCGTTGTTAATGATACGGAATGATACTTATCTCCCGTGAGCTCCGCTGTAGCTGGCGTTCGGGCACCCGGCTTCCCGTCTCCGTACGTCGGGTGCGCGGCACGGCTTTTAGACGTCCGCGGATAGCAGGGCTCAGATAATGGTGGCAACGTGTAAACCTTTTAAAGTCGAATGATAATGCCGCATTCCTGAGGTCCGCTTAAATACTAGTGCGTTATCGCTTAGCAATTTATTTGATTGATTAGTGTTCTGAATAGAAATTGCGGGTCTTGACAGTTCAGGTCCTAAAAGTAAATTAGGTACCGTTGCGCTTGTCAGTCATTGTATTGTCGCGTTCGAAGCGCATCAGCTGATTCTCGGTATTGTGCGCTTGAGTAGCTTGCCGCTTAAATGAACTGTCACCTGCAGACCTTCGTGCAATAAATTAACTGTTGTAATTAGGATCGTGTTTGATCAAGGATGACGTTCCAAACTAATTGGAATTCCTTCCGAGAACTCTATGCTTCGCTGATCGCGTCGTAAATAATGTCGTAGTTAGAAATGCCATCTCCTCAACTCAACAATAGCTGTAATTACGCTGGTTCAATTTACAAAGGAATGTACACAGTTCCGGTCTTCTTTGAAACGGGCCCCTTCTATATCTTAGTCGCTGGAGCCCTTTTAGGTCTGGCATGAATAATGTTTGATTCATGTATTTAATGAATGCATGATATTTTATGGAATTATGCATATAATTAATTAACTGTATTGTTTCTGTAATAAAGACTAATTAGGCTTAATTTATCCCTTAACATAATCCCTGTCTAAACTAAAATCACGGTACCTTAACGGTTCCTGCATTTTAGCTTCCAAACCCAGCTTCTTTATCTACAGAAAAATCACTCTACATGACTTAGTAAGAGCTTTGTATTTCATTAACAGGCCCATAGATTCCGAAAATTGTTGTGCGGCTAGGAAAAACAACCCCGTTCAGAGGAAAAAGTCCCCCGCAAAAGCCAGAACATGTATCATGTATTGTGTAATTAATTGCCCCCATTAATATGAGCAACGTATTCTGGGTTGGCATTTGGATTAAATATTTGTAGGTAATGTTTGTGCATGCATGACCTGAACCTTGCAATTCCCTGTAATTGAACAATTTACATTTCACTTTATAAGTTTGTAGCTGTTAGCTGAGACGAATGAGGGTATCTTCTTCATTCTTTTAATTGGCTTTTGTTTTCCCTTTTCGTTTGGGAGGTTGGAGTACTATCTCCTCATCTGCGTGCTCTATCGGCCTTGAGTTGGCCGCATCTTTGGCCAAGGTCGTTCAAGGCTACGTGGGGATTCCCTCTCTCTCTCTGTTTTCGTTTTGGCTGCTGCTGGCTCAATTGACCCAGTTCTGCATGGCTGGATAACGAGAAGAGAAAACGGACAACATTACACGCTGTGTTTGAACTCAAGGTTTCTTTCTCCTTTTGAAATCTTGTTTTCTTCGTTTCTTTGAAGTTTGAAGAATGTCACTTGATGCCAAATTGTGACTTGTAATTTATCATATTTTTTTTCTTTCAAGCCAAATTCATGATTCTTTTAATCATGTACATATCTAGTTCATTATGAACCTTTTCTGATTGACGTTGTCAATCTATTATACCTTCCCTTTCGTATGGTAATTTGAGACAAGATTTCATCGGGATACAATAGCATTACACTTTATAAATAAATGTCTTATAATCTAAACATAGTTATACATCGCCGCAGAAATTTGTATATTTCTGTATCCTTTATCAATTTTTTTGGTCCCTGAATGAGATCCAAACTGGCGAGGACTAAGTTTTAAAAGCTCTAACATGCTTGTTAGTTAGCAACTCATAGATAGAATAATAAGACCTGGGGGGGGGGGGGGGGTTATTTTTTTTTCATTTCCAAAGTCAATCTTGGTTAGCCCCGATTTTAAGTGTAATCTCTACGTATACCCTTTGAAAAATACCCAATTAACCATTTTAATCCCGACTGAAAATCTATTTTCGCATGTTTCAGTACGTGAAACAATCTCCGTATTTTGGCTATGAATTGGCAATATATATGGCATGTCGAGTAGTGGTATTCATTCTCTATGCCGTTTATTTTCTCGATTTACATTACTTATATATAGTATGATAGTTACATGTGCAATTATCGCCCCTTTTGACGAGTGCGTGACTTTAAGAAATGTAAGTCGTGGTGTATTACCCTTTTGACTAATTATGTGACACTACAAAAAGACCAATCACCCTCAGGCGTCACATAATCCCTTTAAGAAACACCTTTATTATAAATATTGTATTATGCCAATTTCCTTATTTCATAGCCGAGAGCCTAGTGTTTTCCTAGCTCTACTTATATTCGTACTTTTTACGCATGTGCGTGTCGTGCGTCGCAAAACACCAACAACAAAACCACTAGTACCAACAATGAGTGCTC
>JAHWFP010059315.1:0-21701 GCA_023313725.1 Lithobius niger
GTTCACGTGCACAAAAAGTAAAAACGTTTTATTTATTTCTTGCTATAATCCACCTGCACAAAAAGTAAAAACGTTTTATTTATTACTTGCTAGAGTTTTCCTGCACAAAAATGAAATGCCCAAAAAGTAAAAACAAAAAATATTGCGTTCTCCTCCCCAAATAATTTTTATTCGAAAGCTTTCTGTTTTACTTTCTGGGGATTTCCTGGTTTCTGGCCATCTTCGAAAATCGTTCTTGGAAATGATTAGCTAAAACCAAAATGGCCAAACCAGGGAGTTACACGAAGTCTAGATTGTCATTTTTTTTTTCAGTTTGAACTGATGTTAACTTTACTTTGTAGCAGTTCCTGGTTTTATTTATTTTTGCATGTGGAGGTGTTCCAGCATGCAAGAAATAAACATAATTCGACTTACCAAATTAGATCCCACGTTGCTCTTGGGATTCTGCTATTACTTTAGTGTAGACTCGTAAATAGGGGCCTACTTGAAAGCATTCAAACACCTTTTTGAACCATAAAACAATTGCAGCACAAATTTTAGGAGCACGTAGGCCTATTTTCACAATACACTTTTTTGAAGCACAAATTGTAGCATAAATAATTGAACCAATTTCATGAAGAATTCATGAATAAGCCTAATTATCATAGATCCTAATGAAGGATGCGAAAATCGTAAGAAAACGTAAAATACTACAAAAAAGGTTTCGGCTCGTAAAGCCTTCTGACTAGTAATCAGAAATTTTTGGGCATGGATAACCACCCATCATCAAAACAAGAGCAGGGAAAACCTTCATTTCTTCAATTATTACAGCACACCATTTTAGTCCTGTGCAGCTGTCAACTCGATTTATTCTTTCTGTCTTAGAAGTAAAAAAAATGCTGTAGCACGGATATTTGTCCATTTGCACAGGTATTCAATAATTTTTTTTGGTTAAAAATAATTGAAACAAATCCAGGGTATCAAACATTGGCTTTCCACAGCCGGATGCACAAAAAACTTGTCAGCCTGCTCCGGGACGGGAGTAGGTTGCATGTCCCGGAATGGATCTGCCACCAACTTCCATCCATCAACATTCAAACTTCGACCGGCTTTTCAGTTTCACTTTCTGAAAAAATATCATCAAATCGGTTTGCTCATCAGTTTCTGCATCTTCTAGCATGTAATCCAAATCATCTCCATCATCGGAAACGTCATTATCACTCATGATTTTACACCAGGCCTGTGCACTGTAAAACGTAAAAAATAATCGCGCGTGGAATTAGCCGAACCTGGTTTTCTTCCTTGAAAGGGGAATTCCGTGACGTACTTGTTTCTTCACAGATCACGTGATGGTACCGTGTTTATTGACAACAAATGCCACATGTTGCCTGGCTGTTTAAGCTGGTGAATCAGCTTGCAACAGCAGTAACAGAGAGCAGTGCTTGCAGCAACGATAGGGTTGTCGTAGTGGTCCTGTTTGCGTGTACTCCTACTACGACATTGTCGTAGCTGGTTTCCTAGGGGTTAAATGCATTCATTCAACACACCTGTTCACTAATACCAAAGCCAAAGGATGAAAGGCCTTCAGAAGGATCTATAGCACAAGAGCCGAGACTCGCAAGTCAGGTAATGGCACTGCTGATTTCAAGCTCAACTTCCCGCTATAGCCTGAAGACCAATGGCACAAGATTGGAAGGAGAAAGGCTGCGTTCACAGCTACCATTCCTCGAAATGTAATGAATGCCTCTGGTGCCCAAGTGATTAACACCTTCTGATAATGGCGACATCGCACAGAACCAACACAGCAGTAGGTAAGTCTCAAGCAACTTCTGAAAATCGTCTTTTCGTTTCATGCTCTTTCGGTGACAAGGACAGGCGGTGCCTCTCACACCAAGCATATTTGTGGTTTCAGAAGTTTCTCCCGGTTTGCCACACCTCTAGCCGATGTGGACTCCTTCATCTTCCGTATAGTCGCCCGCATTATGTAAGAAGCCTTACACCAATTTCATTAGACCAAAAGCAACACCGCTTTCATTAACTGCACATCAAGATCACGTGACCACGAGGGGTCAATTTCTATCAGCACCTTAAAGATTGAACATATCAGGAACCATAAACAATTTCTAGTATTGCATCTCAAGCCTTTCGTTTAGTGCACTCATGGTCACGTAATCACGAGGGGCTGATCTCTCTCAGCACTGAAAGTCTAAATGTGGCAGGAATAACCAAATTTGACTTCTATTGCTTTTAAACTAAGTGTTGCTTCAACCACCTTTCATTTATTGCACGTCACAATCACGTAACTGCAAGGAGCCGATCTATAATCATTGGAAAGACAGAAGGTGTCAGGATCTCACACATCATTTAAACTATCAGTGCTAACTTCAACAACATCTCTCCCACACACTGGGGCCTTCTGCCTACCAGACACAATGTAAAAAATGAGCTGACGGCGCGAATTATTGTCATGGCCCCATACAAGCTAATCAAAGAGCCCAAGCCCAAGCCAGGCTCTCCTCTTTCTCGCTCTCAGTACCTCATCTCCAGTGACTATATCAGGAAAAAACTGCACTCAAGAGTCACTAGCACAGACCCACAGCCGATTCGACTGCTATCACTGCTACTTGCCCTCATACTTTGAACCATTTGGCACTCTAACTTCCTACTCAGTCACTGTTGGCACCACAATTGTACTTCATTTTGTCCACCGAGGTGGTTGAGAGCGATTCAGCAGGCTGCATGGCTACACAGAACCTTCAACTCTCAGCAGGTTATTCAGAAGAAGGTCTTACTACTAACAACAATGACAATCAGAAGCCCCGTGACAAAGTGCTTGTCGATGACATGAGGAAGCCGAAGCACTGTACAAATCGTGCTTGATCAGCAGCAAAACCCATTTCGGCCACGCGAGGTTTCTTAATGCATCTAGTGCTGCTAACTCAGGAACTCCCAGCACAGCCTCCGAGACTTATGCCTGGTTAGATAAGTTTCCAATAAAAGCATCCAAAAACTCTTAGCATGGAGAAGCATTGTGTTGCAGGCAGAGACCCGAACCACCAAGCAGGGTAGTCCAAGATGCGCCGAAGCCATCCACACGTTCCCAGGAAGCCACAGCCAGGATCGGCTAGCCAGCACAACCAGATACCACGGTTAGCACAGCCAACCTACCCAGCGAGAGCACCATCCTTATATACTAAGTGGATGTGTTCCTAGCATTGCTAATTCAAATCACGAACCAGATGGGCTTGTTACCTGAATTTTGGAGAGTCGGAGTATTTATGGGCAATCTGACAAGCAAAAAGCCATCAAAATCGGTCGAATACTTACAGAATTATATTTAAAAAACATACGACCATGAAAAAAGCCACACGGTGGCCTCCAGCATGCTGCACTGCCTTACACTGTCTAAAACGTGATTATTTTGGAATATCGTTCAAACCAGCAGTGTGGGCAGTGGCGTAACTTAGTCAATGTGGGCCTGGTGTAAGAAATTGGAGCATGGCTCCCCCTTCTCCCCCGCACCACCCCATTTGTCTAAGGACGACATATGGTTGTAAATGGTATCAACTCCCCTGCCTCCCCTGCCCTGTCAGTTCCCTCACCCTGTCTCCTTAATGTCAAGTCCCCATCCCCCTTCACCCAGTTCCCTTTCACCTCATCTCCTTTGTTTCATTAAGCTTCTTGAGTGTGAGTGATTCGTTGAGCCTGACCCACACAGTCGGGAAGGAGGAAAAGACGCAGACACAGGGTTGGTAAGGGTTATTTCCACGATAGGCTTCAGCAGTTCTGTCAGGAAATAGCCTTAGAAATACCCTGCGTCTTGAGGCTTGGGGGAATGCCAGTGGCCCCTTGACTTGTCCTAAGTGGTATTTTCATTTTCGCTTTTGCGTTCCTGCTGAAGAGTTCCACTCTACCAGCGAGGCACTTGCAGGAGTTCCGGCGGCTGTGTTCTAGAGTTTTGGGATGGCATGTAGCAGTAGGCAGTCGAGGCTGTTCGGCACGGGAACGTATTATGGTGTAGGCACCAAAGCCAGAAGGGTCGATGTCAGGGGCCATTATAGGATTCAATCCCGAGGTGATGCAGATGCGTTGATTCTGGGGGAAGAATTCATCTGTGACTTCTAGTTGTTCCCAAAATCAGACAAGAACCTTTTCAGCTTATGCTATAAAACCTTTAGTGCTGACCAGAAAAGAGTGACGACCCTTAGCACCATCTGGAGGCAGAATGGCAGTTGGATGGAAACTTCAGAGGAGACCGAGGCTCTTATCTTCAAACCTATTTCGTGAATGACACACCTGATGGTGGCGATGGATAAGAATGTACATACTGAGATTAAATGCCACCTTTCATACTGGACAGACGGTCAACTTTGGATAGGTACTGCTTTGTACCATATGGTCAGAGAAACCACCCGCAGCCAAACACAAATTTGACATAACCTAGTATGTCTGGACCTGTTAGATTTTAACATTTAAACACGCCAGGTTTGACGGAATTAGAAGTCAGCAAAGTTTCTGATAAGTTTGGCATATTTGCACAATGGACCTGGAGTAAGAATTTCGAATCGTGGCACGATTGTGACAAGTAGGGTGTATTTTTTATTAGCTTTATAATTTCTCTAGGTCCCGCTTGAAATTGCGTTAAATGTATGTTAAAGTTTATTAATTTTTACGCCTTAAGGTTTATAGATTTTCTCTCAGTATAGAAAACAAAATACCCAAATATGGATTCGATACGCATGGATTTTAACAATTTAAACACTTAGAAAGGACCAAGGCGGATTAAAGGGGAAGTCAAATTTGTCAAGCAGCAGCTTGCACGCAGATTGCGAGCAGCTTTAATGTTTTCCTCAGTTTTCGTCACCTCACCCAATTTCTCAGACACTGCCTTTCCATGTGTTCTTCATTGATAATCACGTCCACTTTGGAGTCGAAATCGTCTCCAAACTCCAACAAGCTACCAACACGATAATGACCAATCACTAGCTATTTTTTCCTTCGTCTAATATAGTTTTTGTAGTACGGTAAGAGGAGAGACTTGTCAACTCTTGCCCTTCTCAGCTCGTGACCAACACTAGCGATTTTTGTCCAGGAACCATTCTTAACAAACGATGACGTCAATGCGGACTTGTAATCGTCAAAACCTAACCCGTGTTTTAACGTCCGGAGATTCAATAACAAAATCTTGGAAGGCAACCCCACAAACTCTAGCAGTGGGACACCACCCTTCTCATCATTCGTCCTCCCCAGTACTTGTTTGTTGGAGTTGGAGATAGAGGTGGTAATTCGGGGATAGATACTAGGGTCGAAATGAAATGTGCCTCCTAACATGTCCTAGTACATGTCGTCCGTTTTAATTAGTAGTCCAGAATTTGTGTCCATGATGAAGAGCTTTGCACGATCCTCATACTGTGGTCAGATGTGCTCGTAATGGAACTGGAACATTACCAGTTTGGACAGTTCCAGTATACAAAAACGTGAGTATGTGGGGAGATCACACATCACGTGAAAGTCTAATTATTTGCACGAGTTTGTCATGGAGGAAGGTAAACAAATCGGCGTGCTGTTGAGACGTGAATTTCAAAGCCGTTCTCCAATTCGTGCAAAGTTTGGTGTTGAGCCAACTCTGCTTATTTTCCACTGGTTGTGAAGTCGACGTCAAAAACTGAAATCCAGCGTGGTTTTCAAGGAAGACTCCGACTGTCACTTTAATGCACCTTTACCAACATAAAAAAACGATGTAGCTACAAACATTACGTCAACTTAGCTTTCTAAAGAATTGCGCTGCAGATTTAATTTAATCCTTGAAGGAAACTATAGTGTGGATTATAAGGGATTGCTCAAACATGTACTGGCAACTTATTCGCTGTTAGGTACTTTAGGAAAAAACTAAACACGATCTGGCTTAAGTAGAGCAGGTAGTAATAGAGGAAACGGGCATGCACGTGAACTACGAAGGCGATTTTTACGTGCGCAATAAAAGAATTGTAAACATAAGAGAGCCTACATCATTGATTGATGTGGTTACAAAGAGGTTCGTATTCGACAATAGTTATGCATTGGTCAACTTTCATACCGCCATACGTTTAAAAAAGGCCATTTTTTCTGATGCAGTAATAACGTTCCTTTCTATTACTACCTTTGCACAATTGAATGTTATCTTTTGGAGACCCAGTACTGAAATTAATTGAACCTACTAGATTCATTTTACGGTAATGTACAATGAGCCATTTAAGCTAGCAAAGTACTAATATAGGGAATACAAAAATGTCGCAATTTTAGAAACTTTGCGTTGGAGTGGCAATTTATGTTGCGAGTAATTTGGAGAGCAGTGAGAAAAGCAGAACCTGTTATCAGAACCTGTTACCAGAACAGTTTTACGCCACATACTTAACGCCCTTGGACAACTTTAAAAGTAAACAGAAATATACGCAGCATATTTGATGAAATTCTGTACTCTGTTTTGATTGAACTTGACCGAGCTCAAATACTCGAAGATTGAAATAACAGAACATGCTAGTAATGGTCGAATATATATAGGAATTTTAGGAATTCGTGTATATTTAGGAATTTTCCAGACTTTAACCAAACGATTTAAATCGAAGTTTGTTAGAAGATTGCTAAAATAGATTATGCCTTCATCGGCCAGAGATTGAGCCCTCAGCCATGAGAACTGTTTTTTCTTCTTTTTCCGCCCTCACCATCCATTTTCTTGTCATGCTTTATCACCTCAGCCAGTAAGCTAGCATAATGGCTGTAGTAATCCCAGCAGCACGTCTCGCCAGGCCACCTATACCAGCTGTAAGAGGACCATGCAACGCCATCAATGCAACTTTTCAACTTTTTTTCATTTTACTCAGCGTTCTTTTTTTATTTATACATTAATTTAATTAACTACGACTTTACTCCAAGTCAATTTTAAACTCGCTTTTCTGCTGTCTACAACTTGGAACAGTCTAAAAGCACCATAGGAATGGTCACTTTAATCTGAACATAAATTCATAGCTCCTCCATGTCGTAGAAAGCTCACTTAATATTCCTGAGTAATTCTGTACGAGATGGAACATTCACTAGTAGCATAATTTACGTTCGTCTAGGAAGGGGTAAAGCTAGGAATTAAAGTCACATAAGTATCTTGAAGGTGCATTGATCAAAAACGGCCAGGTTTCTAGACTGCCCCACCTGGGTTACAGGACCGTGGAAGTTGTAAGCACGTGCCAGGTGAAGCTAGTACTCTGTGGCAGTTTGAAGCTATCGTCATGCCAGTGTCTACACGCAAAATTCATATTCATTACTCCTTCTATGTATTTGGAAAGTCTAAGTATCTGCTCATCAGATGCTGTGGCATGGGGAACCGGATATGAAATGGTTGCTATTGGTCATGGCAGCTGTCGTCATTGCTGGCCCTAGACAATGTCAACACGTTGTTGATGCCATACACTAGTTTGTTGTAATTCTCTAAAAATCCCATGACGTGTTTTAAAGGAATCGTTTCATTCACAATCGTGTCGTGACACAGTTTAAAGTCCAGGTTGTTGGTTAAATTGACGCCTACAGACTCTGCAATAGTTTATACCAAACAGTTGCCCAGCAACGACAGTTAATTGCTTGAACCATATGTGAGCAAGGTTTTCATGGTGCTGCCATAGCCAGGATAAATGATTTCGTCCACTAGCTTATCCCCAAATGATATTGAATACAGGACATCAAGTACATGGATGCATTGTTGAAGAGAGTGATGATGTTGGCTTTCGTGGAATTCTGTTATAGATATTGATAATTGGCCTTTTCTAGTACTAATTCTAATTTGCTACCTAATTCTAATTTCCGAATTCACTTTGTTGAGGTTAGTGCCAACTATGGGGTTATACTAATGCTAAGAATGGAGCTCTACCGATGGATTAAGTTGCAATGACGCGTTTATATTAATGTAATCTTCTACAAGCTTACCTGAATATAAACGCGTCATTGCAACATGATCCATCGGTAGAGGTCTATTCTTAGCATAAGTATAACCCCATAGTTGGCACTAACCTCAACAACCTGAATTCGGAAAACAAAGCTTTCATCAAATATCTGATCAGTTATTTGATGAAAGCTTTGTTTTTTGGCATTAACTGTTTAACGACATTATTGCTGTCAAAACCTTTTCACATTATTCTTTTTGTGGGGCAAATACTAACATTCTATTTTATCTTTTTTTGGTGCCACACTAGCAAGCGAGGTCGACATGATATGACTCCTCCTCCTCACCGAAGACTGCTTTTCCTAAATAAATTGGGCTGCGCATGTGCTGACTCTGACATCATATATTTATGATCTCTGAAATCAACATGGCTGTCGTTGTCGATATGACGAATCGATGGAAATCTGGTACCACGAATTGATGCAACTCTGGATCACCTGGACTAACAAACTAGTAAATACTTATTATGAAACGTTAAGTGGGACTGCTCCGAACGTAAAAATTGTATTCCCGAGTTGATTATGCTACAATTAGCAATGTGGAATTTACGTTCATGTCAAGCACTCCTGCTAGCAACAGGGACAAGACCTGCATCTGCGTATTTGCAGGATTGGAATCATTGTAGTCCTATCACAGAAACATAATGATTACGTCTTGGCAGGGCTTTAAGCATGCTAGCATAGGTTTCAAACAGTGGATCGATAGTCAGTCAAAAGGGACCCGCTTCAACGGCGTCTCCCATCTGCTCTCCACCCAGTGCAGGCCCTACTGCATACCCATCAACAGCCTGAAGACTGTTGGAGAGAGTTGCGGAAGAGTCGGGCCGCAAACGTTCACAAACGTTTAGTAGCAAATCACCAAACTCTCAGTCTAGAAGCACAAGAGAAGCAGCCAAACTATTATGCAAGTGAGCCCAGTCAGAAATAGGGTCAAATACCTAAGTTTTATTTAGTCTATTGGCAATGCAAGGCATACGTAATATAACCACAAGTTTAATTTAATCAACTATAGGCAAAGCAATCTGGAAGGCATTTGGAAAGCATACGTAACACAAACCAAAATAAAAATGATGAAATGCTAACCGCAGTATGTGGAATGACCATAATTCACCATAGTGTCTTTTCCTTTCATATACGATATTAATGTTGACGTCAACTATTAACTGGCTACCTGGTTGACTTCCCAATTCCTTTATTCTTATATGTTTAGAGAGAACTGTTGCCCGCATCCGAAATCAACACCCTTGACCCCACGCCCCTCCCTCCACTTGCAAGTAAGCAATGCAAAAACGCAAGGATTCCCACTACAGATTGGTTGGGAGGGAAGGGAAGAAGGAAGAAAGCATAGTGAGAGATGCCCACAGGAAAACTTGAACACCAACTCAAAAATAAAAATAAAACATAAAGTGACACAGAACATATTTTGTGAATATTCGAATGGTATATGTCCGATTTGAATATGCTGTTAACAAACGAATATTCGTCCGACCCCTAGTTAGCAATTTTCAAGCTTGTCAGCAAAGGCTCAAGATGCTACCCTTGCTTACATGCTACGCCTTAATCTTTGGCAGTCCACGTCTAACACACCCATTCTCTAATACAGCAGCTGAAGGATCCTAGCCCTCCAAAGGATATAAAGCACAAAGGCAGAGGCTCACAGCCTTAACCAATTATTGGCCCCTTGCCCACCAGCCATGGACAAGATGTAGTAAGACAATGATGGAACAAAGACTGCCTGAAAGCTCGTCCACATGCTCACCACCTAAAATCTCAACAACCCCCAAAATGCCAAGCATCTGGCATCCAGGTGAGTAACACCTCCATTGACATTGCACACAAGACTATTAAAGCAGTGGGAAAGGCTCAACAACCTCTGAAATTTGTCCTTTTGTGGCACTTTCTTTTCGGTGACCAGGACAGGTGGTGTCTCTTGTACCGAGCATTTATCTCTCTCTCATTCTAGGTTTACCTCCCATCTTTGGTCAAGCCCAGGTTTGCTGCACCTCATTGGCCAAACCCCCTCTCTACACTAATCTAGTTCACACAGTACGGCTCCACTGTATCAGAAAACTCGTTAATTTCCCATCACATATGGTGTACATTGCACTGTTGCACTTTTTAGATCACAGCTGCATGTGACAAGCCTCCCTTACCTATTACATGCCCTCTGCAAAGAGCTAGACACTGTTCGGTGCTGTAATCAGTGCCACAATGCATTTATCGCTCCATGGTAGGGAAGTACACAACTTGTATTAACCCCCGGCTTTGCTATCAGGGTTCCTGAAAATTCCAGTAAGCTGGCAAACAATCCTTTCCTCCGACGATTTCATGGAGTACCAAAGTGTATGTAGAAGATGGAATTTATTCGTCCTCAATGACTCCTTCCTTTAAAGTACACGATCTAGCTTGACATGCTTGCAACCACCAGTCATGAGCTCGAACCTTCCGAATCCGATCTAACAAGACACACCATCAATTTCAAGTTAATAGTTTTTAACTTATTCGAAAAAAATCACACGACGACCAAAATTTGGTGGCTGTTCCCACCGTGATTTACTGCCAGACACTCGGATGGTAAAATCGAATTTCTCCCAAACCAACATTAGGGGCATCACAAAACTATGAGGAAGTACGAGTGTTTAAATCCCATGCATTTCAAGCCTGCCCTAGGGTCAGCGCGCACCCTTTGAGTAGAGCTACTAGCTATAATAATACTAATAATATTTCTCCTCAGAGAGTGGGTGTGGGAGTGGGAAGTGTGTTGAGCCACTGATAGCAATCCTGTAATTGGTCGGGAAGGATAGAAAAAATTATAGCCGACACTTCAGAAAATGGTTAAGAGGTAACTTGTCCAATACACGACGAACGTTTGCAAGCTGACTGAACTTCACTGCCATACACTCACCATCAGCAGTGCAGATGTAAGGGAAAAAGTCATCCATCTGCCCTAAACGTTCGGCAACACAATATTCAGTAAATTGGAATTCACGTAAATCATTCATCGATCAGCTTTTCCCTCGACAATTCATTTTTCATCCCAATAACCTCCTGCCACTGCTTTCCCATATAATTTTCTTCCTTTTCGGGGTTTGGGCTAGAACCAGTATGTCGGGCAGCAAGGCATTGGTTTGTCCATCTTGCTCCCAAATCTCTGATGCATATAATCCTGCTCGCCTCAGTGGCACACGACTTCATGGAAGGCCATACTGTAACCGATCACCAGTAGATGTCTGGTGTTGTTGGTGTTCATCTAATACTAACCTTATCCCTGTATCCTCTCCCTCACATCTCCTCTCCCCTTTCCTCGCATCATCTCACTGCCCTCTTCCTCATCGTGCCCCTCCTCCTACCCTCCTCCTTTTTCCCGATTTTGTAAAAACTGAATTGGTCTCCATCCCAGACAACCACCCAAAAACGTACCTTTTAGGTTCAGTTAATGCTAAATGTTAACAGACACACAGCCTCTTCCTAATCTCTGTAGTTATTATATCATTAGAATGCCAATAACAGGGCTAATAGATGCACTGCCCCACACATGGCATTTCCCGTTTGAGGGCCCCACACTCCCAGTTTATAGCTTTGGGCTTCAGCGATCCAGACCATGGGAAAAGTAACTGTCCTTCATGCATGACGTCATTTAACACTAGCCGCTGAGATGAGCTCACAGAGCAAATCGTTAGTCGAGAATGTAAATTGTTTGTTAGTGTGTGTGTGGGAAGGGAAAGGAAGGGTTGTGATACTTAGTCTCTGTCAAACCTCACCATTTGGACTTCAGAGAAAAATACGGCCCTGATATTCCAGATGCTGACATTGGAGAACAGTCAGTCTGATGCTGAAAAATCACCCAGTCGAAGGACGAGTCTAATAGATCTAAGTATGGAGGCTGCTCTACCCCGACCTGTACCTGTGTCAGTTGCAGATTATTTGACACCTCCATATTGAGTGCACGGAATAGTGTTCGCGGCATGACCAGCAAAGAATGATTTGGTCGCTTGGAAAAAGTGGCTACTTGTGAGGGTGCAGCCGGTGCAGTGACGAGTCATCAGTAGGGTAAAACTAGCCTGTTTCGTGACAGTCTAAAACCACCTCACATTTACTGTTACTGGGTGAACAGTCCAACGCTTGGCGAACTCTACTTCAAAATGATAGGAAGAGACGACGTCGAAGGATCAAAAAGCGACGTCACTGCAAACGCTTGACCTCCAAAAGTCAGTTTCTTTCTTAGTCTCTTTACTTAGTCGGTGAAGCGTGACCTAATGAAGACATTTCTAGCATTAAGCCCCATTTCACCATGAAGGTCCATTCCATGGGACCGACCATTTCTGTCACCGCTTACCCTGATGATAGTTGAGTGGCAAGTTAGGGCGGAATATGGCAAAAACATCCTTTGTAGTGCATTGGTCCATACGCAATCAAAGTGCCGAAATGAACTCGGTTGGTTTAAGGCAGAATTCCCATACAGCCACTGATTGTTGATCCGGTCACAGCAGAACTCGACCACTGCCCTGTCTTACGTGTTCAGTGTCTCCCATCTACTGCTCTTATCCTTTTTAGTGCGATCTTTAGAGGCAAAAGGTGTTGTGTTGGGTGATGGGAAAGAGTGGAGTTCGCCATCAGAGCTAGTGATGCCTGCACGTTGCCATTGGTGGCACACTCGACCACCACAGGTCAGGGTCAGGGTCAATCCCATGTTGAGAACTCTCAGGGGCACAATCCTAGACAGCCTTGGGATACCTAGGTCATCATCTCTTGACTCTCGCGGATGGAAAATGAAGCCACGTCTTAACTCTGGTGAGGACTGCCAGGTCACGTACAGCAAGGGCCTCTTTGTCGGGCTTACTAACTTGCAATATGTTAAGAAAGCATGGCATGAGCTTCGCATAGACTAAGGTGCAATGCGCCCCTCACCATGGTGCCAGGGCAGTGCACAGGTAGTTAACACAAAACGTTGTGGTCTTGCATTTACCACATTTTCCCCCTTGACATGATTTGAATAGCACCACACTTCTTGGGAGTGACAGCCATACCCTTTCCGATAAATACTGGTTTGTTATGATCTTTGCAGGCCGGTGCCATTTGCGAAAATGATCGTTGACACACAGTACCTATCCAAAACCCATCACCACTCTATTCCAATGCCCTCCTCACTGGTTCACCATGGGTCACCCTGTTTCACTCTTTTCTTAATTGGTGTCGGAAATACGTGAAACTTAGAAAGCTCTAGTCTGCCAGGAGAGACTTAGTTTGGCAGTACATCTAAGGATGTAATTGGTAATTGGGACTGGCATCCCCTGTGCCACAAGGACTTTGCGATTAAGTGAATGTTGCCAGTGCCAAATGCCTTTGGTCCTGTCAAATGCCTTTGGTCATGTCCACGAAGCATAGACAGGTACTTCTCCTTTTCTTTGCCATTGATAAAAATCTGTTCCAATGGGGAAGAGGTTAATCATGCATCTGGTCTCCGTTGTGAAGCCTTTCTTCTTCATTTCCAATGAGACCATACTTTTAACCTGGGCACCTAAGATCCCGGAGTGCTACCACAAGAGGGTGGTGCCTATTGTATTTGGGCTCCAGTTTGCTCCATGCCTAAGTCCTTGCCACTTTTTCGTAGCAGGATTGTCCAGTTCTCCTGGAAACATTTCGAACAGTGTTGACTGGCATGGCACAAGTTCAAAAACTTGGTCAGGATCATTCCTTATTGTGGACCTAGAAGATAACGCAACATGTGATGCCATTGGGTTCTGGAGCTTATGCAATCTTAATTTTCATGAGGTGCATACGAAGCTCCTGTGTCGAAACTGGGTCGCAATCTCCCAGGTCTTGGCAAGGTGACACTGAAGTGAGAGTGTGTCTTGGAAGGCAGTGTGTCTGGTGGATGTTGGCCCATAACGTCTGACTCTCCATCCCACAATTATGACTTGCATCAGGCACTTTTTATTATTTCCATAAAGGTATTGCACCTCAGAGTAAGCAGCTTTTTTTAGGTATGCCTTACTCCTGTGGGTTACCCCAGCCATATGTTGCTTAATTGATGGGAATGCCATTCCTCACATAGTCCATCAGCCAATCAGTGGTTCACCAGCCAATTTATCGATTGTAGGAACTATGTCCCTTGCTGCAATTCCAAGTTTACGGCATTCTTCTATCCTGTTATGCAACTACTGACCTGGATGTTGTGTCACTGCACACTTTTCGACAACACTGTGCTCACTAAAGCTGTTCAAGGTTACCCCGACTTTACTATGGAACTTAAGTGTAGTATGAACCTGTAGGCCTCACAAAGAGGTGGGCACCCATTACAGGTCAACCCACCTCTTTTGACAGTTCTTTCTTGTAAGCGGCAGTATCGAGCAACCACCTTTTTTCAGACATCTTCTTTGCAGTTTTAGGTTTGGGAATCTCCACTATCTGAATGTTATTCTTCCTTGACCCCTGGAACTGTGCACTCAGTTCTTCCAGCTGCCTGACCTCCTCTAATGTACATTTGGAGAATTGTGCCACCTATGGTCAGGGATTCCACCTACCAGGCTTTATTTCTAGCCGCAGGATGTGCATGTCGCTCTTGCTGGGATCCTCCCGCGACTGTCTTGAATGCAGAGCACAAGGAACTGAAGAATGGACCCCGCACTGGCTAATGTGCGGGGATGCTGGTACATGTTGAGTAATGTACAGCTACCGTTCTGTAAGTGTATATACGTTTGAGACACTGGAGCACCTATACTTCTATGCCGAACCAAGATGTATTGACTCGTGTCTTCCTCAAACCCCTGCATGTGTGCAAAGAGAACAAGTGGACACAGCGAACATGCCCTGCTACGCAACACGATAATCTAAAATCAGGACCATTTCTTCGCCAGTTTCGTTTCCAGAGAGCCCTCTATCTATTCCGCCGGGATCCAGGGATGGAATCCCGATGGCTGAGGCAAATCATTATTTACTTACATAATGTAGGTAGGGTTGGCGAGCCACTTAAGGAATCACCTGTAATCAAGTTCAAACAGTTAATTACAGGTAGTCATTTAATCGGGCTGTTAAGTCTTAACGACCAGCACCCTCCCCAACTCCGGATGCCAGGAAGGAATGGGAGATGTGAAACCGGTCGTTGGCCGCTCCCCAAACAACAGGTGCCGGAGAACATTGCTCAGGAGGGACAACGTGGAAGTGTCCGGCTTATGACTCTCCCCAGGCACACACAGGATGATATGCATGGCACCTGGCAGCTCCAAAAGAGAATAGTTACTCCCACCATTCACCAGCTCTTGGTTGAATTTCTGTGCCACCAACCAATTCCCCTATTTATTTGCCTTGGCGACTTTAAATTTTTCTACGATTGAGTGGGGGTCCTACAGTATACTCAGCCCTGAACTGCCATCTAACTTCCTTGAACTTATTTCAAAGCACACTCTTTTTCAGCATTTCCCCATTCCCACTCGCTACTGTGCTGGCCACAAACCCAGTTGCTTCGACTTGGTTTTAACTAACTCTAAACACAACATTTTTAACGTTGATTCCTTGTATTCTTTAGGCAAGAGTGATTATATTACTATTTCTTTCTCTGTTAACAAAACCAGCGGTTCCAAACCTTTTCTACAGTATTCCTCCCCATGTTCCAGCTACCGTATTTTAAAGAAATATGCTTGAATTTAAAACATTTTCCAGTAACTTAGGTATGCAATTTTCATAAGAATCCTTTTCAAATTTTATGAAAATATTTTTTTTTATTTTAACAAAGGCTCGCAAAGGCCTCATGCAGTGGGGACAGCTAACGTATTTTAAGAAATAGGCATGAAGTTGAAATGTTTCCTGCAACTTATTTTTTTATAAGGTCTTCTGAGGGGGCCTCTCCGTTGAACTTTGTGTTCCCGAGCGGCCCAATACGACACTGCATTGCTGTGTAATTTTTTTAAACAAAATTAATGACACTGGTACGGTAAGTCTTGAAAATCTTTACAATAACGTAATTACAAAAAATGGTTGATAGCAGGCATATGTCTGTCATTGGTGTTGCAATGCAGCGTTAAACAAAAGGCTCACCACTGATCTGGCAGCATTCTGCGCCTCCCCTGCAGTTGCTCCGTGCCTCCCTGGGGGGTTGGGAAACGTGGACGTAAACCATCACGACTCTATTACTAAATCTACAAGACCAAACTATTCTAAAACTGACTATATCCTCATCAACAGGATGATTTCTGGTATCAACTGGAACTTCGAATTCTTGGAAATTAGTGCTGTGGATGCATTGTGAATTTTGGACCACGTTCTTTCTGATGTTAGGGAATTCATCATGCCCATTGCAAGGTTAAATCTCATCCACCTTGGCTTACCCAAAAAGTCAAAGCCCTCATTGATAAAAAGAAACAGGCTTGGAATCAGTAACGTACAGATCTGACTTCAACAGCCATTCCACTTACGTTGAAGCTAGATTTCATGCGTCCTTCTCTGTTCTCTCTTCCAAGCAGCATTATGAAAACAAACTTCTCTCCAAAAGCAAGAAAAACCATAAACCTTTTGCACACATTAGCAACAAGCAAACCAATAAAACTCTTAACAGTCTATGTGACTCCAATGGTGTTTTGCTCCAGACTAATTTCGAAATTGCTTCAGGATTTAAATTCTTCTTTAATTCTATTTTCCATCCTCGGCAGCCTAATTCCAGTTCTCCGTATCCTCATGCGCATCCATTTACCAAACAATTTTGAGATGCGCAGTAACGAGGCGACTTGTCACAAAGGATTAACTTACAGCAGGAGCTTACTTGCTTGCGGAATGCTGGCTTTCCCAGTAAGAAGGTTTTTTTTTATCCTTTGCACAAACACATGTAAGCGACTTCTCTGGGGCTGCAAGAAAATATCCATGTAAATATCACGAATTTTCCGGAGAGGTATCTATGAGAAGAGGAGAAAAGAAGAAGAAAGAGGATACGGGTGGAAGAGATTGCATTATTTGCTGCCTGAAAATGGGCACCAAGCAAAGGGGAATATGGAGCATTTGTGTGGAGCGAGTACATGTGTAAGAGGAACCTTACGTTTTTGGTCTTGGGTTATATAAAGTTAAAACCAAAGACCAAACACCTGAGGTCCCTGTGGAGTCGATGAGATACTCAAGACTTCACACTGGGGGAGTCTGGGAGGTGTGCAGTCCATATTTTTCTTTATCTTTTTGACATACGTTTCCTGACTAATGGTAACACCTTCTTCTTCAACGTTAATGGATAAACCTAAATAGTTCTGTTGTTCAACAGGTATTATCTCGATTTTTGTCTATCTTGTCATCATCTGCATAAATACAAATAGCTGTGAAGGATTTTTCATCAATAGCAAATTACACACTCAGATCATATTCAGACTGCTTTAACCCAACTTCGACCAGAACTCCATGTATTTTAAAATTCAAGTTTCAGCCACTTTGTAGAAGACCATAGAGGCTCTTTTTTTAACAAGCAAACAAACTTCCGTGTATATTGCCCCATTTTTGTTTAAGGAAAACCAGGAGGCTGTTTTACATAGGTTGGCCTGTCAATTTCGCTTTGGATACACGTTAATAATGCACCGAAATAACGCAACTGGAATTTCTAGATAGCTGCAATATACAATATAAGAAGTACAGTATATAATCTAACAACTGGTGAGAAACTTATGTTGTAATCTTGGTATTTTTTCTGATTATAAGCTTGGGCAACTAGTGTAGCCTTAAACTTGCGTAAAGAGACATCTGAATTTAATTTACTAGCAAACACCCAGTTTGGTGAAATTACTTTGGTATTTATGGGTTTTGGTACAATTTCCCAAACATGATGTTTCAAGCTGTCCAGTTCATCATTCATAGCAGAGAGCCACAGAACAGATTCATCAGATTTCACAGCCTCTTCATAAGTTGTTGGTGTCCATTGTGTATTAACTATACGACCATTACAGGCTTGAAATCCCATGAGTTGTTCAATGTTCTCATAATCTAAAGTATCATTACTTATTGTATCAAACTGATTATCACTATGTTCATATTCGTCAAACACCATTGTCCATGTGGTTCACATCCTTTTGTCTTGATATGGCATCTCTTAACCCTTGCGTTCTCAAGAATTTTTTCGTTCGTCCCTTTGGTCTACCTTTTTTCTCTTCTCTTTCGGATTTGGAGACTGTTCTGTTTCATGTTGTTTAGTAGGTTCGTGTCCAGCAGGCTCAGTTCCAGTGTCCGGTAAGGCGTGGTGCTCCAAATCGTCGTCGTCTTCGAGATCGTCTGATTCAGATATTGTAGGTATTAATTCTAGGTCATCATCAGTCTTTCTGGATATTGTAGTTGACATTCTCATCAAACCGAACATTTCTGGAATGTATCAGTTTATTACTAGCAAGATCCTAGATCAGTAACCCACCATGGCTTGTTCCATAACCCAAGAATACTCCATTTCTGGCTCTTTCTTGCAACTTTTTCAATTGTTTATCAGAAGGTGTCTTAAAGTACACTAAACTTCAAAATATGCGATGTTGTCGTGTAGATGGTGTGTAACCTGATCCATGCCAGCGCATCATTGGTGTGATATTATCTGGAAGAGCTTTCGTGGGTCTGATATTCATTAAGTAACTTGCTGTGTTTGTGGCAAATTGCTAGTAGTTTTCTGGTAGTCCAAAATCAAACAGAAGAGATCTTGTTAATGCCATTTATGTCGCATGGCTTCGTTCGATGATAGTATTTTAGGTTGGTGGTCTGGGGGCAGTGCGTTCGTGTCGCATTCCCTTCTCATTGCATAGATTTTGCATAGCTTCCCCTACTAGCTCAGAAGTATTATGTGTTCTTATTACGTAAACTTTCTTGCCAGTTTCCTTTTCTCTGTAGTCTATGAAAACTCGAATAGCATGTGGAAAATCCGAACGATGTGTCGTAAAAGGCACAAAGTTGTGGCGAGTAAAGTCATCCAAAATGCTAATTATGTGCAGTACTCTTGTTTATTGCAGCTTGTTTCAGTTGACCTATGGAAGATGTCCTCTAACATATGGTATGTTCCGCAAGAGATTATGTCTTACAATCTTCTCCATAGTGTCTTGAGATGCGTGACCAAGTCGCCTATGCCACATGAATCAAGCTTCATGACGTTTTGTTAGTTGTCGTTTCACAAAGTTCGGAAACTGATGATTTTCTTATTTTACGTTAACCTTCTGTATCGCATCTGCTTTCTTTATTATTTTTGTCTGTAAATCATAAACTGTATCTTTCAGTTGTGGCAAATCACGGGCAACAGTTCAATCTGGTGATATTGTATTTGCAGAAAGTACGTAAGTCAGATTCTCTTTCGGTCCGTGTCCAACTAATCGTCCATCTACAGTGCCAATTCGTAGTTCCAAACGTTGATTACCAAAGATTGAGACTAAACCACTATCATCCAACATTGGAATTGAAAGAAAGTTATCAGCTGCATCCACAGAAAACAGTACATTTTAAATTAGCAAATGTCCATCAGGTGTTGTGATTAGAACGTTACCTTGCTTCATTGCTTTAATGATTGTATTCTTGCCTGCAAGAGCTAACTGTATGTCGACGTATTTCCAATTGCGTAGCCAATCATTACAGAAGGAAAGATGAACATTACAACCAAAGTCTCCGTTCCAGGTATATGCAATGTTCTTACGGCGTGTTATTCGCTGTATTCCTAACATGTAAAAATATGGATTAGTTTCGTAATAAATATCTGATGGGAAGACTGGTCCTTCTATTACCATAGTACTACTAGCTGTACAAGTATCTGCCATCTCAGGTTCCTCTGTGGATTCCTCCAGGTGATCTTGATTGTCTATAGCATCACAGATTTCTGAAAAATGGGCCGTGTTATCATAAGTTTTAGTTCTCGTTGCACTTGATTGACTATGATAATTGTCTTGTTTCAAATTTCGTTGCTGTCCATTACCCCCATTTAGACCAGTTTGACTTAGGTTGGGACGGTTATGTTGTAAACTTAGGTTCGGTAGAAATACACCACGCTGCTCATTTCTCAAACGTTTATGGCAGGCAGAAAAAGAATGCCTTCTAAAAAACAATATGTACATGCCTTGTCAAAAAAATGTCAATGCCTTTATCCTGAATGGGGCAGGCATACATATTTTATCGAGTAAACAAATCGTATTTTGCCATTAAGTTACCAAAAACTGTTGCATATAAAAGTGCGTAGAAAAATGTACGATAATCTAAAAATAGCGTAATATTTGCGTAACTCAGTAAAGCATCTTGGATGGGGGCTGATCTCAATTATAATCGGTGTTTACAATCATGTGGCGCTTACAGCTCTTGAAATTTAACGTCATAGTTACTGTTGTTGGTCTTTGTTTGCCGACTTATAACCCAGCGAAGCTACCATTCTTCTTGGAGGCCGTGGTGATCTTGATAAATAGGCATGACGAGACAGTTTTTATACAACAGACATGATTTTAATGGCGGAGAATTACACGAAGGATTGGTCGTAGATTCAAGATCATTCCTAGGGGGGGAAATGTAGGTCGCTCGACCCTTACAAAGTCCATGAAGATGTCCGCGAAATTAAGCATTTTGGGTCACTCAAAATAATTCTGTTATTGAAATACAAAATCACCTGCGCCGTAAACAGTGATATCATTAAAATTTCTATGTAACAAAACGAGTATCTACGATATAAATGAGTATCAAAACGAGTATAAACGAGTATCACCTGAACGAGTATGTACGGTGGGCTTATACTTAAAAAATTCTTATTTTTATTATTACTGTTATTATTGTTTTGTTCTTTTTTTTTTAGTTTTCTTGGTTTATGTATTGACTCTGGCCTCGCAGCCGGCGATTTTGAATTTTTACATGAGTGGCTGAGTAAAAGCAGGAATAGGATACCCCTCTCAGACCATTTGCTATTACTTGCAATAATTTGTGATTAATATTATTATTATTATTATTATGGCACGTTGTGCCGAGTGTGAAAACAAACTTGTGATTAACGAGGATGAATTTCTTACCTGTGCAGGATGCAATGGAAAAATCCACCATGACAAAAAATGCTCTGGCTTATCGGAATCGACAATTGCTGGAATGGGAGAAAAAAAAAGGAAAGCTTGGAACTGCCGACGATGCAGGGGAACAAAGAACAGGAAACAATCAGAAAAGGATGATGATCCGAATAATTTGGAAGATGACTTTGAGACCGAGCCCCCTCCCCCCCACACCATAAACCACGAAGAATTCTTACGGCTTGAAAAAAAAATTGATAAGCTCAAATCTGCAAACGACAAAATAGTGGAACTACTCGAAGAACACAAGAACAGATGTACAGGCATAGAAAATGAAAACAAAAACATTATGAAGAATAATGAAAAAACAAATGCAAAACTTGGACAAATTGATGTTACTCTAAAAAAAATCACAGAGGCCAATGCTGAAATCCTAAAAAGTGTCGAATTTATAAATAAGAAATACGATGAAGTGATACTACGGCTGAAACAAATGGAGGTCTGTAATAAACAGGTGAACATACGATTGGACAATCTAGAAAAAAAATCACATCTCCAACCTCAAAATGAAATTAACCTAAGGAGAAATAATGAGGACGAAATAGCCACCCAGGACCTAACTACCATCAAAAATACCATTAAAACTCTAAAGCAATCACAAGAAGACAGTAACCAGTATAGCAGAAACCGGAATATCGAGATCTTCGGTGTGGAGACAGAACCCAAGGAAGACCTACGCGACACAATATACAGGATTGCTGACGCAATTGAGCTAAGAGACTTCAACGATAAATG